>VRLP01000743.1:0-185804 GCA_009660295.1 Lophius piscatorius
TACAGAAACATATGCTCCACTCTGTATCCCCGAGATATATATATATATATATATATATATATATATATCTCGGGGATACAGAGTGGAGCATATGTTTCTGTATGAGTTGGGCATCCTTTTACCAGCTATGTGCCACCGTATTGTTTGATATAGATATAGATATATATATATATATATATATATATATAATATAATATCTTCATCCATCTGCCCTCATCCTACACTGTCAAACTTACAGCTGTCAGAGTGGAGCACTCTTCACTCTCGTCTCCTGTTGCTGGAAATAAGGTGGATAAGCCGTATCCACAACGCCATGCTAGCTTTCCTCAGTTTTTCATAGCTACTGTCAAATTCGTTTTAAATTAAGCTAGCAGTTACGGTTATCACAGATAAAAGTACTGTGATAAACATTACTGGGCCCAAACCGCAGGCAGAAGTCAAACGCTGTGGTACTAGTATTTATTATATTTACAGGATATGAATAATCAGTCGACATCAATCAATCATTTCCATAGTTAAATTTGTTGTACTTTTCTGTCTCCATTGTTATAAACTGTCATCTGTACGTGGGATTTGGCTCAGTGCTCAATATTGTTCCATGAAAATGCAAACATCATAAGGACTATAGAGATTAGACATTTTCAGAATTGTACATATTTAAGCTTGAAATCTTTTTTCTTAAATAGAAACAGTTCTGTCTTGCAGTGTGTTCTGACACTGTTCTATCAGAACAGGCTTCATATTTGCTATGCTAGCTCTTCTGTAGAATCAGACAATACAAGTAAACTTTCTCTGCCCATGCATGGGCCTTGGGTGGCCATGAATCTGTAGCTGGTTCAGCTGCCATCTTTTGGTATACAAATTTTGGTATGGTCCAACTTCTGCAGACAGGGAACACCCAACAAGAATCGCAGGTCCAGACATGATCGGACCAAGTTGTCTAGCCAACACAATAGGTGAGTTTACATGGACAGCCTAATTCCGATTAGATTCGGAAAAGATATCTAATCGGAAAGAAAATGCTGCATGTAAACACCTCTTTCCAAATGGAAAGAAACCTTTCCGAATTAGATGTCATTCCTCTGCAAGAAGGTAGTCTAAATCTTTTCGGAGGCCTTTCCGATTGCCAGTCGCTGAATATAAACGCTATATCGGAAAGCCTTCTGTTTGAGTTGTACCTGCGCTTGCACGGCGTCATGATGTAATGCACCGAGTTTTTTCAGCGCCGCAAATCATGGCGACTTCAAAACAGTACTGGTCTACATCGGAGTGATTCATTCATTGCAAATTTGAACTAGTTTAACATATTTGGACAGTTAGATGGGCAAAAAGTAACTTCCGCGCATGCCCTCTTTGTCGTATTCCTCTTCTGGGCGGATATTTGCGGTTGACACCCAGCTCGTCGTAACATTATCGTTATTATTATCTGCGCATGTCTGAAAGCATTTCTGATTAGATGAGTTGATGCATGTTAACACCGGGTCGTAAAAGATCACAACTCATGTAAACAGGCAACCGGTATTGCAATTTGGAAAAGTTTAATTCGGAAAGGATAAAAGTGTCCCATGTAAATCCAGCTAATGACCCATATCAAAGTCGCTTAGAACCTTACACTTGACAATTTGCAATTGTCAGTGATTTTAATGTTATGGCTGATCGGTGTAAGGTACAACTAAAATAACCTAAGTCTCCAACGAAACGCACCGATGGCAGAGGTTCTTCACACTGCAAATTTACCCCCAATCCTGACCTACTCCAATCTAGAAAAAATAAGTCAACAGGTAGAAGGATATTGGCAGGTCACGTGAGCTTCAACGAGCAAGCAGCCATTTTGAATTTGAGACTGCCTCCTCTATTGCACTGACTCTCCACTAGAGGGCAGTTAACATGTGCCACATTGTATACACCTAGTTCTTCAGGTTATTACAGAATGCGGATGATGAATAGATCCAAGGATGTCATAGAGCTTATGATGCAAATCAATTTGCAAGGTTTTAATTTTACTGTAGCCTTAAATACAGTTGTTTCGAAAAGGGAGACAATATGAAGAAAATAGCACAAAATGGTGAAGATAACCACAAATATTGAACTCTACTGTTGTCAGTTGATATATGATTAAACCTGAACTTAAATATAATGGAGATACTTTACTAAGAAAGACGTAGTACCACAGTAGTATACAGCATAAATATTTGGAATGAAAACAGCATGTCAGTGTTTACCTGCGCATAACAGGTAGTGTGCAACACTTGAGCTACCTCACACTGTAGTTCTATGTTTATGATCATTCGCAATAAAAAATTGTTCACAAAAACAAGCCTTGGATAAAAGTGCGTGTTCTTTATTTCAATCACCTACAAACTAATCCCTGCGCCTTCACTCAGCAGTCATCCTCACTGTATATGCTGCCCACGCTGAGACATTAAAAGCTCTGTACAGCAGACTGACACCGATAAGCCGGGTCATTAATGTGGCCACGCCGCTTCTTCCTACTTAATGGTGCCCCTAGCTTCCTCTGACATATTTACCTCAGCCAACGTTGAGCGCAGGTTTACGTTAGCTGCCGTTGAGCCACCCCCCGACAGGGGAACGTTTTCCTCCTCCACTGGCCCTCAACTGTGTCGGTAGGCTGCGCCTGCTCACGGTGTTCCACACACTCACGCGAGCAGCATCCTCCGTCCACACACACCGCTGTATCAACAATGTTCTCAAATGTCAACGGTGGTGTTGGCAAACCCCCTGCGATGATAAGTTATTTTTTGGTCCAGCTTTTGTCCCTTTCTTCCCCTATTGAGGAAAAAATGGCGCTCAAGTCCAGGATCTGACGTAGCTAGCTCAATTTGCATACTGCACAAACTGACCAATAGGACGCTTCCTAGCCTAAATCCTGAAAAAGTTTTTATTCCTTTTTACCATAACTGCTATACACTTTTCCAGAGTGTACATGTGATAAATGTTATAATAATGTTTTCAATTTTCAGTAAAAAATGACTTCTTGGTTGTACTTTTATATTCTACCACAGATAGCTAGGTCTGGGGGCGTGGCTACTAAGACCCCCACTGACAGTCACGTGGTACATGACTAAGGGTAACCAATGGGCTGTCGAGAAAATGAGCTAAATGGGTGGTCCTTCTACTATGACATCATATCATGCTACTTTTTTTATCCAATCAAATTGAAACCTCTTTTTGATAGGAGAAGGAGTGAGATTGTTGGTTTGAATGTCTTTTAGCTAGCTTTACATGCAGTTACAAAAGTTTCTCATATGTTTATGTATCAATTACGAAAGACAGAGTAGCTAGCTAGCACCATAAACCAATTCATGCAAATAGCGAAATTATAAATGACAACTATTCGTAAAAGAGCTGACCCTGAATCATTTATAGATTTGTTTTTGTGACCCATGGCCTACCCACCCTGGCAACCCGCAAGTCGTTGTTTCTCCCACAAGTTCAGTGAAACCCAAGCCACCTGTCTAAATTATTTTCTTGTCTGTAACCTTTACATACAAAGACCTGTCTGTTTTGTAATCGACAATTCAACTAGATGTCGGTGTGATGTTACTTCAGTCTAAATACTTTTTTTCATTACCAATAGACTAAACGATTTTACCTATAGCTGAACGGCCCAGTTTCTAATATATACTCACATCCACACAATTACATCTTGAAATTGGCCACTGCAATTGCCTCGCTTATAACGCTTTCCTCACCTGTCAGCTCGGAGCTGTCCCACTGTTTTTTGAAATTCCGTGGCATTACATAGTTACGTGTTAGAGAGATGTAACAACCTCGTGTAACATTTATATAAAAATATACATAACACAATCACATTTACCATTGTGCCCTCTGGTTAAACAATACACCACTGTATAATATAGTTTTAGAACAAACAGTGGAACAAAAGCGTCAATGTCAACAATGTCTAGGCTGCAGCTCTTTGCACTGCAGCATTTCTTACCAAAGTGGAGCAAGTCACATCCCAAACGCAAGACTGGTGAAGGTCAAGAGTTAATGACATCATCACTAAACCCAAAGTAGAGAGGGGAGGGATTTTTCACAAGATCACATCCCTAACGGCCAATTAAATGCAACCTCAAAACTAACTTCGAGTTCATGTGTGTTACTTCAGTCACACTGTGAATAAAGAGGTATTCATCGATTATGTCATTTCACATCAATCACCTCTGTGACTTAATTGCTACATCTACGTGCGTGTTCAGCAGTTTGTAGTTTTGTGCTTGACAGAGTAATACATTTCCTAGCATGATGTCATCATTACTTCCACTGTCAGGTACAATATGACCATTTCTTGGATTAACAATATTTTTCAGAATTTCTGACGATGCTAACAAGCTTGGGTAAATGAACATCCGTGAAGCTCCACTGGTTTATCATTCATAGTTTGGATTTAATTAACATGCCTCACCTCATATAAACAATTTAACAAGAGAGACTTAGGTTGGAGATATAATGACTCCCCTTGGAGAATTTCTTCCCTCCCTTCCCCCATTTTCTGCATGCTTTCACATAAAGCGCCAAAGAGATGTGTCAGTGGCTGTTACCGCTTAGGAAGAAGATTTTTGCAGACCACATAAATGGCTTTGCATTGGCAATTATTACATAAGTCAGTACTAAATCATATTTTGTATAGAAATGGGCAAGGATCCCATTGGTGCTACCTAAACATCAGAGAGCCGACTGTCTTGGTGGGGATTAATGGATTTACGTAAATTGTGATTTCCATTTGTTTAATTATCATACATGCCAATTAAACCTTCTATCGTCCACACTACTCAGGCAAAAGAGCCTTGGGATTGCTGAGGTTCATTAAACAAAACACAGCAACCAATCCCACCCTCTTCTGGCATGAGATGCCGCTCCATTGCTCTACTTTCTGTTGGCATATCTCAACTGTTGGCCCTTAGTTTGGATTTGTTGATATTATAAATATTATAATCAACAGACAAATATTAGGCTATAATGACCACATGAAAAAGCCACTAAAGTTGTAATTCACATAAGAAATATAAAGTTTATCCAGCATGAACCATCATAGATAGCTATGTTTTTTTTGTTGTTTATCAAACTATGCAGATGAGGCGTAAACAGAAATGATATAACCCAACTGTATTGGCTATGTGAAGTTGATATTGATAGTTTGCCAAGATTTGCACACAAGATACTAACTTTGTGGACACAGCAAGAAGCAGGATCTCAATCCTCGCCGCCTTAAATTCTTTTCATTATTAAGATTGTTTGCTGCGCTATTTTAACTAATGCTTAACCAAAACCACACACACTAGACCAATAGTGAATTTAAAAAAAACTGCTTTTGAATAATAATAATTGACAAGCAAAAAAGGTTTTAATCAACAACGTGTGGTAATCGAAAAGAAAACCACACACACAAGAGATGGTTTCAGTCAGAAAATGTATTAAATTAATTAAACACTTTCATTACTTCAACAAGCACAATTTACAGTCAAAGACAGGCTATGGTCCATTAGTGCCTTAGACAAGCAAGTCATTAATACATTAGTCATGTTTTAACACACAAGGGCTGGATTCTTTAAAAACTATAATCAAGTCAGGTCATTTCAATATTAGATCCGAGACATTTAGCCGTACATGAGTGTGCATTTTTTCCCCCATCAGCTTTTATGAAAAAGGCTTGAGGAGAAGCCAGGAGCCTGGTATGCCATTTGTCGTCTGCACCGCCTCAGTGAGGTCTGCGTACAGCTAGCATGTCTTTCAGTGGAGAAAAATGGACATAAATGTCCAAATACAGATTAAAGATATTTAAGCTCTCTTCCAAAACAGCTCATTTGCTGGTTTTTCAGATCCCAGAGGGACAAGGACCAATCACTTGGCAAGACACTGACACAGATCTGAAAAATCACAACTGCAGTGTTACATGTCACAGTATTTTTTTTTTTCTTCTTCTTCTATATATCCACAACAGATTGTGCATCTTAACCCAGTCACCTCTTTCTATTAAAGGCAAGGAGTGCATTCGGGTTTGACATGCCTTTTGAGTAAAGGAAAACCACTCCGGTCAAAAACGGCACACTTAATCCACGTAGTGTTACAAAACACATCAATATCCTATCAGGAAAACACTGTTAGATGGGCTACAGCATAACACCTGGGTAAAACACACTGAAAGATGAAGCTTTAAATACGCTTACTAATAATATATGAATCCGATAAATATAAAATGCATTGAGGTGAGCTGTAGGAAGAAATGAGGTTACATCATTGTCATAAATTAATTTCAACTGTGACTTATTGAGCGGTCTGAAGTACAGAATACACATGAGGCATTGGTTCTTTTACACACTTCAAAAATTATCTACAGACAAAATGCATTGGTGTTGAACAGACACGAGATTTACAAGACTGTCAACAGGTAATTAATAGAGAGCTTGATTTAAATCAATTGCATTTACATTTCGTAAACTTGATCTAATTTTAGGAAACGAACCACCCTAAAAAAACAGGTGGTGCTGGGAGAGTCCCCATCTGCAAAGAGTTGTCCATTTTGTTGCATACTGTAATTTGGGCTTTGGCAGGACTTGTTTTAGCTGACAGTTTTACAGTCCATCAGAGAGGAACAAATATGAAGATTTTCCAGATAAACTTGTATACAACTGAGGTATAAACAAGCATTTCCAATTTCAAAATGTAAAAAAAAAGAAAAACATTTTTTGGAAGAAACGTTAGGACCTTGCATTATCAAAGTTGTCTGGAATGTTGACTACACATAGACCCTTGTCCCAAATTACTCGCTAACCCCCTTCTCTCACACAATGAAAGCAGGAGGATCGGTGCAGAACAACATGGGACAGGGACAGAGGGTAGTTACGCACTGTATTGGACCATGGTGAAATTCTTCATGGCGCTGTCCAGTGCCACGCCGGCCTCCTGCATTTCAAACCTGTGTGCAACAACAAGTCAGAGTCAGTCCTCTCTACATGTATCGCCTTCTTATCTGTATGTGAGGCAAATAGAGACACGCAAACTCACACTTTACTCACCAGTCAGAGGTGGAGATCGTGTAGTAGACTGGCAGCTTGAGGGAGCTGAACTCCTCCAGGCCACATGCTCCCATGTTGGAGAAGAGAAGCCAGTCTCCCACGCCGAGTTCAGGTAGCAGACAGCGCTCCACAACACGGTCCAGTTGGTCCAGCGACGGACCCCACAGGCTGCTGGGATACACCGCCTCCTCAGCACAGAGCACATGCTGGAGAGAGCAAACAATATTCAGAAATGGTACTAATATGCAAGATGCAAGATGTTCACTTAAAGTAACAGATGTGACTGCCACAAACTTCTCCAATGGTGGCTAAAAATGTTGGAATTGTTATATCAACATCTCTATTTGCTTATTTCCCACAAACATCTTAAAAACTAAATTTAAAAAGGTCACGGCCTCGAAACGTTGGCTCGTTAGTATGAAATCTGTGTGTGGAATGGATTATAACAGCCCCGAAGCCCCGGAACAAAATTTCCCCATCAATGGCATTCTTTGTACACTTTATCTTGATTTCCTGTAATCGATTGTTACATTAATTAACAACAGCTGTAGTTGTGTGTGCCGTCTAGTTTGTGTCGATTTTGGTTACATTTTTAACTGAGGTATGCATAGCAAAGCAGTAGAAAAAAAAGAAGACTTTTTGGATTTCCATCTACCTTTATGACTGGTACAATGCACTCAATGCTTTAGTACCTCGACTCTGAACGAAAGACCCCAGGGAACAGGGGTCTCTCTATATGAGACAATTTAATTCACTATGTGGAGCAATTCTGACCCAACTTTGTTACCCATAATCCATAACCTTATATCCCAATTGAAGTAAATCCGCTATCAGATTTTTC
Organism: Lophius piscatorius; assembly: GCA_009660295.1. Taxonomy (NCBI): domain Eukaryota; kingdom Metazoa; phylum Chordata; class Actinopteri; order Lophiiformes; family Lophiidae; genus Lophius; species Lophius piscatorius. The sequence continues at coordinate 7,882 of VRLP01000743.1, forward strand.
TTTCAGTTCTGACTGAGGCTGACTCTCATGGGCGGAGGCCTACTAACCTTGTGCACTGACGGGGCGGTGATTGAGTTTCCAAGCAGCTTGCAGCTGAACGGGCCATAAACTCCCTCACTGATGTAGTACAGGAACTCGGTCTCTTCATTGTTCTCAACTGTGAAAATACAGCAGGTGACCTTGTCAGAAACATGGAACCAGATCCATTGTGTACTAATTGGGGATGTCCTGTGTCATCCGATCTTTTTATTATGATTGTGCAACATCCGGCGGAAATTCTCCGTCTTTTCTGAGACTGAATACAACTATCTTCACACGTTCACTTTCAGGATACAGAGAGAAAAGTGCTACTGTCAGATTCATCTGCTTTGCCATGGATAAAGGGGACCTCCATGTAGGTCTGTGACGGCATGGAGATTTACTACTTGACAAAATCATTTATAACTGCAGTGTGACGATTGAAACAGACAATCAACTTTTCTTTATTGAAAATTGCCCCAACCTCAACGTGACAAGTGAGGTCAAATATCTAGGTGTGTGGCGTCATTCGAGTCTATCCTTTTGAAGGAACTTGGTAGATACAAGCATTGTATTTACAAGCACATTTAATTTAATTGTACATAATGTTATTCTGTAACATGCTCTTGCTGCTGTAACCCTGCAATTTCCCCGATGTGGGACTAATAAAGGTTTATCTTATCTTATAATATCTTATTGACCATGCATGATAAACGAGGTTGCAGGTTTAAATGAGGTTCCAGTAAACAGACATAAACCTGTACCTTTCACAAGCAAAGAAATAAACGCAAACTACAGAAACAGGGTTGTCAGTGTTGCATAACATGAACATGGTTTATGTTTATGTTATCGAAGTTGCATACCTTGAGCTAGGTTGTCCCAGTGGTGGGTCATGACCTTTTTTCCAATCACACTGACAGCCAGGTTGAAAGCTGAGGCTACATAGAAGCTGCCTGGCTGGGCCAACACTTGCACACCGGACAGTGGGCTGAAGTAAACATCCAGCACTGGCCTGACTGCAGACTCAACCTACAGACAATAAATGAAAAAAATAAACACATACATTCAGAGGGTGACTCTTAAAACAATGTGTACAAGAACTTTGGGTTAAGGCATTAAATTATCCAGAGATGAGATCCGTTATTTAATGCATGCTATTAGAGGAAACTGATTTTGACATTTGGGTCACAAGAACTGCACATGCGCTGACATTTTGCATCAATAGAGTGTAAAATCTAGTTTGACTAATCCAGGCATGTCTTCAGTAATCTCCATATGGCTGAAAGGGAAGAAGTGTGCTATGGTGTAGACTTTGTGACAGGAAATAAGTTTGACAATGCATCGTGACACAAACTAATGTCTGTTGTTTTATACTTTTGACCAGAGTCATCTGGTCAAAAGTATAAAACTTTTGACAGATCCCCCGGGCCTAAAGAAGATGATGAACCTTCTGAGATGTTCTAAAATAATTTCTTCACTAAAGAGTCAAAAATCAAAACTACATAATTTGGTAAATATATGTTAAAGGTTTTGTGACACATATTATAATTAAGACTCTTCTAAAGGAAAAGACAGTACAGTTCGCAGGAAGATACAAATGTCAATAGGCACAACATGGTCAAACATGCCTAAAATGTGGCTGAAACTGGTATGTTTAGTGTGCAAGACAGGCTTAAGGAAAAAAATGGGATGAGCAGATGGACATACTGATGGATATTTTTTTTTCCATCTCTTATATAAGAGTGGGAATAAAATAGTGTTGTTTAATATTTGACAAAAGCTTTTCGTACAGGCCTGATAGTTATACGTTTTAAGCTGTTGAGTCATCAACCACTTACTTGTTTGAGCTGAAACTCTGAGCCAGTAAATCCACCACCAATGTCCAGCATGTTCATGTTGAAGCCCAGATCAATCTGACGGGAAACACCAAATGGTCAAAGAGTGTTTTCGATGGAAGAAATTCAGTTGGGCAAAATAGAAAAAAAAATTCAAGAGTTGAACTACCGTCTACTAAAGTCAAAATGATTAATCGCTTTTTATTTAAAATGCATTCCTACCCCCATATCAAACACGTTGCGTGCGTCTGACAGTGCATGGGCATAGGCCTCTAGCAAGTCCTGGCAGGAGTTTGGGATGTGGAAAGTCACCCCCACCACCTGGACTCCCAGCTCCTTGGCTGCTTCCAGCAGGTGCCGACAGCTCTTCAGAGAGAAGCCGAAGGTCATGCTGGTCTCAGCTGCGTGATCCTGGGTGGTCAACTGTAGCAGCAATCTAGAATAAGTAATGGAAGAGAAAACAAGCTTTATCTTCTTTAAGATTAATGGCTTCCCAATAGTCAACTATCCACGCCCAAGACAAAACGATGCACACCCCCTAGCATAACAATGACTACATTGAGTCCGTCTTGAGATATACAAGTAGAAAGGGAATTTTTAGATGCTTGGTATACTCTCTTACTTTGCCTTAGGGTGCAGGCGGGAAATCTTCAACAACTCTGCCTCATTTTCGCACACAAGATGCTGGATGTTGTTCTTGGCAGCGTGCTTGATGTATGCTTGCTGCTTGCAAAAACCAGACAAAATGATGTTTTCTGATGGAACGCCATGCTCCAGCACCAAGTTGACTTCGGCCTTGGGGAGAGGAGACACACACATTAGAAAAAACAATCCAATAATAGCCCTATCAAAACAATCAAAAAATGTATCAGAGGTATGGCATAAGTTAAAAGGGGAATGATCATCAGCTGACGAGTGATCAATTGAGTGCTTGTCTCTGTGAGTACTTTGATGAGGAGCCTGCATCGTGCTATAAATTAATATCATAGACACTACTGTAAAGAGCGACAACACTAAAGACATATCTATGTGAACATGATTCTGTTACGTTTAAAGCTTACCTTGTTAGCACAAACGAAGCCCAGACCCAAGGAGGCCAACACCTCAATCACTGCAGGGCTGCTGTTGTACTTTACTGGGTAGTAGGGCTGCAGCTGTGGAACGATACTCTGCCACTGGACATGCTGACGCATCAGGACACCGAGGTCACCCACCACAAACGCACTCTTCTGCACCTGTGAAGACAAGGAGGCGAATGCCGGACCCACGTACAGAAAACAACAGGTCAAACCACTAGATGACATCAAACTGAGAATTTGTTTTAAAAAAAGTTATGAAAACTATTTGAAGCACTGGGAATTTCTTCCAACGCAACCTGAAGCTAATAAAAGGCCTTCGGGCTGAACTGACCAGAGCTTGCTCGCAGATGTGTCCGTCAATGACATCTTCGAGGGTTGCTCCACCATCAAGGAGTTCTATAACGTAGCTGGGGTTGTCAGCGAGTCCTTTCATCTCAACCGTAGTCTGCTATGCCGACAATCATAAAGAATAGATAAGCAAGTCAAAAGGGGTCACGACTGAGCCAATGGGGTCCTGCCGGTGTGCAACAAACTGGAAAAAAAAGAGAGGAAAAAAACAAACAATTGTCAGTACGGCTGCAAAGAACCTTTATACAACCATTCAACCATAGGGTTGATGAACTCTTACTCAGATTATTGCATTCCATTTTCACTTAGATTTGAAATAGCAGCACAGCTTTTTGGAATCTAATTAGTCTCTTTGGGCAAACATGCCTAAGACTTGAAGTGCCTGCATTCATTCATTCATGATCCCTCATAATATCTTTCCAACAGAAATCAACAAAATGTCGTTCTTGTTCAAGTTGTAACTTCAAGCATCATATTGACTTTTTATTTAAATGTATTGGTCTTTTTAAAGCTAAAAATCACCCAAAAACAGCCCAAGTATGTTTAATCATAGCATTGTGTGTGTATATCTACCTGTCCATCCAGAGCACAGGGCTCCTGGACTTTGCTACCAGGGTGTGTGTCAGTGAGCATGCATATTTCTGTGTACACAAGAGACACCAAGTCACTCACATGGACAAGTCAGGAGATGGACCAGTCCCGCTATCAGCTAGGATCCCAAGGTGGCTCAGCGTTGAAGTCAAACTGCTCCCGGTAGAGAGCCGCCCCTAGGCCCTCTGGGTAGCGCTCATACACCTGTGCAGAGACTGGGGAGCCCTGATGGACACATGCAATGTCAGACATTAATAAAAGGAAGACAGAAACCACGTATTTATGAAAATGAAATTCATTGGAAATTGGTATTTAAAGCCTTGTCTGTCATCGTTTTTCTATTTGAATTTACTTTTTACTACTACTTTCCCTTTAACGTATAGGATTGGCCTTCTTTACCATCATGAGCACAAGAACACAGTCAGAGAGATAAGCCCACAAAAGTTGAGTGAATCTTCATTAAAAGTTGATTAGCTCATTATGCCCATTTAATGACGGCGTTAAATTTATAACAGTTTTAATGTGTTAAAATATAGCTATTTAGATTTATTGTGCAAATCATCTGGGGGATATATAAAACTAGAAGAGGTCGTCAACATTGTAGGGATTAAATGTAATTTTCAAACTTTGAGAAATCATTCCAAAAATAAAGAAATCCACGGGTAATAAACAATTATATGTGATGGTGTAAGCGTTTTGTTGAGCTATATACATATATAAACCTACCACAACAGTTGTTTACAAAAGTTAAGGTAGGAAAACAACACTGACCTAACGATACTAATTTTAGTGTTGATGCAAGTAGTCTGTGGACCGAGTCCAGGCTAGCGTTCTGTCTTACATTAAGAGAATCTGAAACCAAGTCTGTCTCCATTAACTATAATACATGATTAATGAAACAACAGGCACTGCCAATAACACAAACACTGTTTGTGTATCATGTGACCAAAATCAAAAACTTTACTTATCATGTTTCTCAATTGGGGTATGTCTCGTTGGGATTACTACAGGGATACTACAGAGGACATGTGATTTCGGAAATTTTATGTAGAAAAATATCAATCAGGTGCAATTTCTAAAATATTTTCTTTATAACAAGCTGAAATTAAGAGAAAAAAGAAGCAAATTTAAGTCCAATAAAACATTTCAAATTCGGTATTCATATTTTTATTTGGTATTCATATTTAAAATCCAATTATAACTGCCATGCACAGCGAACAACAAACATGGATACTGGCTATAACAGACACAAATCAACATTAATTCCTGGTTGAAATACAATACATTTGGTGAATTCAAATATATGAAATTTAGCATGAAAGTTATATTCAGTAACAAGTTTGTTTTTTAACTAAATCAAAACTGGTGGTAGAACGCTGTATATCTTCATAAAGCATTTTCACCACAAATTCTTTATCAACGATCAGGGTGTAATTCACTAAAATAAATAATCTAAAATTAGCACCTCCAAAGTTTTGACAACCACTGCTATAGACTCACATTTAATAATAATAATAATAATAATAATACATTTAATTTATAATGCACTTTACATGTGGATCAAATCTCAAAGTGCTACAAAATAAAAGCAGATAAAAGCATCAATAAAAAATAAAATAACTGTATAAAAACCTGACAAAAAATCAGCAATGTTAATTAAAGTTATAGGTTCTGCTAAAAAGGAAAGTTTGAAGTCCTTTAAACCTTCCTTTATTTGTCGTCACTGTGTTGAAAAATTCACAGACAATCAATGTTTAGCAACTCCTGCCCAGATCATTTGGTTTGAGTTCCATGACCCAGTCAACACCAGGTATAGCAAATAATGAATAACAACAATAAACATACTTGAATAACATGGCAGCTTTAAACACCAATAGTCCACGTGGGGCAACGATTGCCCAGGTTTGAATGATCTATTATGGTCGGGCAGATGAAATCACAGGTTGACAGATGTAATTAATGAGCTCCTGGGTTTAAACATGTGAGCAGCTGCATTAAGCTGAGGGCAGTCCGTGGAGGACAGAGCTGCTATCGTTGACCTGGCCGCTTAACGTCACTTTAGCACGCTACTCCCTCACTAGCCCTTACACAAACCTCAACATTGGTTCTACAGAGGAATTAACACAAGTCTCAGGCCTGAAAATTGCTCAATAACGCCTCAAGAGTTAACACGTAGATGTATCACAGGTATAGAATCCAATGAATCGGTCTGTCATGTGCGGCAAGACGGTAGGAAGACTAGCCCGCCATGTTCCGTCCGCCGCCAGCTCAAGCCAAGGCTACCACTCTACGTATTTCCTTTTACTTACGTGAGATAACGGCCAGTACGTTTTGGAAAATCGTCTTCTCTTTTTCGGCGGAATTTTTAAAGAGTGGTGGGCACAACGACAAAAGAAAGAAAGAGGCCCGTTTTGCCATATGTTCAGAAAAGGTGATTCTCCGTAGGGTCTTCACTCTCTCGGCTGATGGGTGGAGAGTTACTGGAGCTGAGCAGCGGAAGAAGAAAGTGTAATCAACGGTCCGTGGGCGGGGCCAAGAGTTAATCTCCACCAATGACATTTCAGTATGCTTGAGAACATACCAAATATGGATTTCCGAATAGCTGTGACATTACATAACCCTAAACTTTCCTTAGATGGCCATTCGTTTGAGTCATGGAGTCCAAGACCTCAACAGTTTTTGTGTTTGTGTATGTAACAATAATGACATGCTTGTAATTGAACAAATCTACCTGCTTTAATTAGTGTGTGTAGGGGGTGCCATGCATATTTTGATAATTGAAATTTAAAGTAATTGATAATTACTTTAATGTTTATTTGATCTTTTTTTTTTTTTTTTATACATGCAATTATTTATATAATTACAAAGGCAAAGTTCTTTATGTGTCTATTTACAGTGCCATCCTGAATGATCGCCCCTTTTGAAGAAATCAGTAAAATGAGATACAAAAAATGTTTATTGTCTATATCAATGATCTTTGATTCAAAATATTCACAAAAATCGAATATTTTACTTAAGTAGCAAACATTTCACCATTTATAAGAAAACAGAACATTTTCTCTAAAACAACTATTGGCACCCATTTGGAAATCCTGCATTTAAAAGGTAGCTGAAGCATATTTTCCAGTCCTATTTTAGAATTTTAGATTCAACTGTTTGGGGAGGATCGCTTTGGTGGTGAACAATTATTTCCTGTTTTACTGGGGAATAGATATAAGGTAACACAGGCCTATATAAAATATCAGTTTCAACACTTAGATAAATAATCAAGAACTTCAAAGAGATTGGGGATGTTATATATCAGCCTGAAAGAGGACATGTCTGCAAACTGTACTCACACCCTTTGAGGAGGATGTTTGGCCGCTCTATTTTAAAGATGTAATGTTTTTTTTGATTATTTTACTTGAGATAGAGGTTACATTTATTGTGAATAATTCAAATAAATGTATTAGGTTCTATGAAAGACTTATAGATTTTTGTAAATAGTAAAATACTGTATCACGTCATTGGCCATTAAAATTATAGCATTAAAATTTTAATGCTATATTTAATTGTGTGTGTGTGTTGGCAGGGGAGGGTTATTGTTTTATAGATAGCTTGTTTGAAGCGCTTTGTGGTACATTTTGTTTGTATGAAAGTAGCTGTATGAATAAAGTCTGATTCTTTGAGTGTTTGAGTTTCTACTTTCATTTAACGAAAGTTTAACGTATCATTGTGTTAAATTTTCAATCTATATATTTTTATATCCCAGAAAAGTCGGGCATATTATGAAAGCGTCGTTTCCGCCACCGCATCCTCAGATCCTTCATGTTAACGCAATAACGCAAAAAATATTTTATGGATCATTTTCAGATTTTATACACAGATAGACCTTAGTGTGAGGAAGAGCTGGATTTAATTTTGTGTGTGGGTGGATATCTCTAAAAGTTTTTATGGCCTTAATTTCCAAACTGTTGATCCGATTTCGCCAAAATCTGGTGCATATATATCAGCTTGAGGAGATTTCTGCTGTATATACCATATTTTATTAGTTATGTAAAGCCTGCTTTTACACATATGTCCATTCAACTTCATACTGAAGGCTTAAATCAGTCATAGTTACTCACTAATCATGAGGAAACTAACACACCTGTTTACTTCCACCACAGACTATATTTATCACAGGTTAATTACACAGATGTAAAATACACACGTCACACACTGTCACTTTCATCGTCAATAAAAAACCCTGCAGGCTGTACAAACCTCAATCAATAACTATTTCTATTTGCCATATTAGCATTCTTTGAACTATTTGCATCCCTTATGACATATGTTCTCCAGTAAAGATCAAAGATCTATCTTGTTGTTGAATGTCTATTCCAATGCCAGAGGAGCGGGAAGTAAAGAACTGGGTTTTATTCCTTGTATGTGTGCAAATATTTGGCTATTAAAGCTTATTCTGATTCAAATTTAAAACACGTGAGGCTTAGGATACTTACATTAACATGCCAGCATTTCCATCATTTCCGTTCTTTCATTAGCATTCATGGCCATTGAAGACTTGTAGGAGTACAGGGTTAGCTTAAGGCTGGGAAAGTCTCCAGTCAGGTACAATATTAGTCAAATTGTTAATGTTGTTGCTGTTGTTGTTGTTTACACAGCCTCTCTCTACGTAACTCAACACTCGATATATTTTTTAAAATTAGTGTAGCACAAATGAACTCTCACAAACTGTAAAAACCAAACACAAAACATATATCTCTGGCTAAAGTTCATATTTTGACTAGACAATTGTTATTGTTGTTGTTGTTGTTGTTTACACAACCCCCCTCAATCAAATTCAACACTCGATATTTTTTTTAACCTTAATGTAGAAGAAATCAAAGCTCACAAGCTTGAAAATCCAAAGATACAAACTATGCCCCTGTCTAAAGTGGATATTTTGAAAATTATTATTGTTATTAGTATTATTGTTGTTGTTTACACAACCCCCTTCTACTAAACTCAACACTCAATATATTTTTAAACATAGATGTGGCACAAATAATTTCTTACAAACTGTAAAATCCAAACATACAAACTATGCCCCTTACTAAAGTGGATATTTTGACAGTTATTATTGTTATTATTATTATTGTTGTTGTTTACACAACCTCCCTCTACTAAACTCAACATTGGAAATATTTTGAAACATTAATGTAGCACAAATCAACCCTCACCAACTGAAAAAAACCCAAACATTCATTATTTCCGCCTTTTAGTGGATCTTTTGATTATCATTGAGTTCCTGCTTCTGTGACAAGGAAACTATTTATTATGAAGTTTCAAGGGCTTTTTGAATATTTTGTTGATTCGTTTCTCATGGACGTCTCACTTCTCGCCTTGTTTCAACTCTGGCGATTGGACAAAATAATCAAGCTAAATCCATCTCATTTGGTAAGGTTGTCGAAACGAGACAAAACGAGGCCGAAAGCTCAGCCTGCAGCCAACTTAGTGGTGTGACTGATGTTGGAGGAACAGGCTGCATGGTTTCACTTGTGTCCTCATAGTCTGGCTGTCCTGTTGGCCTTATCGTTGTTATAGTTACGCCAAACCACACCGTTTTCCAAAAAAACATGTGGCCTAGAAAAACATTGGATTCCATACAACAGTAAAGTAAATACAGCAAAAATTACTAGAAATAAGTACACAACATGTCTATGCTATATAAACACTCACACATGAATGGAACAACCATCGGGAGCAATTTAGGCTTTCGTATCAAGCCCAAGGTAGGGACCACAAGTCGAATTGGGCCGTACACACCTCATTTCTGAGAAAGAAGATATTTATAGGTACAGCTGACTTCTACATTATTTGAGACTAGTGGCTGGCAATGTTTATTTGTGAAGTAATATGTGTGCAATATAAGATTCAGGACAAAGTGCCAGAATCCACGAGCAGATGACAAATAAAAACATTGTTTTATCAATAATTTTATTATAGCATAATGATATGTTACTGATTTTGTTAAGATAATTCATTTTCTTTTCTCTTAAGTTTTATTTGATAGGTATACCTTAATTAAGATGTTAAAGTGTAAATTAAAACTTTGATAATTATTTTAAGTATATATGTTGCCATTATTTAATGTTTTGGTTTTTTTTTTCCAACAATCCGAAAACAGTTTTAAGATTCAACTTAAGCAAAAATGAAAGCGAGTTTCTCAAGGTTTGCTTTTGGGGTCAATGAGGATGTGAGTAAATCTGATTTTATGCTTCAGTCAGTTCTTAATTGTTCAAAAAACTGAGATTAAATTTGAAACAAGAAATAAAGATTTATACTTACAACATGAAATGATCGTCAATAATAACAGCATTCTCACAACTCCAATATGAGGAGCTACAAGACAACATGTTAGGGTAACCGGTTTATGAGTGATAACTTAGTAATAGTAGTTCGTACTTAGTCATTGTAGATATGTCTGAACAGATTTATATTTCACCTTTCAGGGCAGACTAGGACTGTGGATATCTACATCTCAAAAGATTACCTAATCACAATCTATCCAATCTAATGGACTTGGTGATTTATTGACGCTATAATAACCTGATACAATAGTGTCACAAACCATTGCAAGGCCATGGAAAGTTCCATCACTTTGTCTTTGATTTTCAACTAATTTTGAAATAGTTTTTTTGGTTAATAAAGGTTTTCAATTATTCAGTATTTGCCACATATTTTTTAAAAACATCAGTATTAAAAACCAGTTGTACGTTGTATATACGTATATCTAAAAAAAAAAAACACGTCTAGCCCTGAAAAATGATTATTAAACCATAGTGTAATATATATGCTATTACATATTTTGGAATAGGCAGCATTTCAAAATTAATTTCTTAATGTTTTTACTTTTCATTTGGTACATTCTATATATGCCATAAAGTTCCTTTGAAGAGACGTTGGTACGGGTTTTTATGGACTAATTAACGGTGCATGTGGTGTGTGAGTGCCTATAAAGTATTCTCCGAGTGGATGCCACCGCTGTGTGGCAACTCTGCTCGGACCTGATGCGTTCACGTGATTGTCCATCGCGGGAATCTACATTACAATGATTCCGACATCACTTCAATGCGCAATCAATCTCCAACCTTAATAATATTTTTATATTTTTTAGTTTCCATCCTTTCCATCTAGATAAACTAATTATGCGGCCTGAAAATGTTCCTTTGAGGCTGACAATTCATCGATTACTCATTTATTTTGTCCGTCAATGCTGCCTTACTGGCTTAGCTGACTGTGCTTGCCTCAAAGTTTTACTATAAAACATGTGGTCTTCAGGTGTTTCAGTGGATACAACATGTAGTTATATATGCCTTAATATGTGAAGAAAAACGGTTTTAAACTACTTCCGAGCACTTAGTCTCGCAATTTCCTACTATAATGTGGAAAGTGAATCTATCGACTTCTTTGTCACGTGACGGTAGCGTCGTGCGCAGCCTCCAGTGCGCAGGCCCACAACTCCAGCCTTGATCAGCTGACTCTTGGTGAGATTTCTGAGGAAGACCATTGAATTGAAAACCTGCAATAATCTGCGCGATGTATGGAAACTTGTGGCTATTTAACTGATTTGCGCCGTGTCGACCAAACCTCGAAGGCTTCAAGCACAACGGTAAGTACGAAGACACACGGTGATATACATACACGTCGTGACAGCGCGAGACTGCAATACAAACAAGCTCATGTCAGCACCAAAGTAAAATGAACCAATCAACAACACAGGTTTATTTATGTGGTATATCGTTGTTTATTAAGACCAGATAAACCAGAAGGGCAGCGGCTCGCACACATGCAATTTTCACGGCTTGATTAAAAGGAAGGAAGGAAGGAACTGATCATATGACAGTCAATCAGGACACGCGATGATCTGCTGTCTCTACTTCGCCTTTATCCAGGCGATCCGTCTCGTGCGCGCGTGCATTGTATACAGTTAGAAGGAAAGGCATTCAGCTCCCCACTAAATGTATTATCATTATGTGGAATAATAACCGAATAGCAACCAGTTAAATTTTTTTTCTCTCAAAACCCTCAACCATTATTTGCACCCTTCACAAAATGAGATGCAAATTATGAACAACCATAAACAACAAATTCCCAACAATCTAACCTCTGACTCATTTAATAAAATAGAAAACAAACAATACATTCTAAAGATAAAATATAGTCTTTCCTCTAAAACTTTATTGGCCCACTGTATTTAGTATTTTATGCAGCCCTATTTGACCACAATAACGGCCCTGAGTCTCCTTCTGTAGTGTGTGATGGGATTTGAGAACATATGGAGAAGGTCTGAGACCATTCCTTCATGGATAAACTCTCCAACTATTTCAGGTTCTGAGGTCCACGCTTGTGGACTCTCCTCGATTCTTGGGTTAATGTTGAGGTGACCTTCAGATCATTGTGCTGCTGGAAGGTCCAACCAGGACCCACTTTAAGTTTCCTGACACAAGCTTTGATGTTTTCATGTAATATCTGCTGGTATCTGCTGGAGTCCATGGAACCATGTCTTTGAACAGGATGTCAGGGACCTTTGGGGCAAAAAACGACCTCCCAGCATCAGATATCCACTACCAGACTTCATAGTGGGCATAAGGTGCTTTTCTTCATAGCTTTGCTTTTTGCTATGCCTCATCCATTTTTGACATGTTATTTGGGATCGGTTTAACTTCGGACGCCCTTCGTGACTTAACCCTCCCCATTTATTTGGACACCTGACCCCTATGTGGCTGTGAACATCTCCAGTTTCTTCAAACTTCTTCGTTATTGATCTGTTGAAACTGACATTTTTAGCTGTTATAGATTAAAAAATTATAAGATTTTCTTGTATCCATCGCCAAATTTGGACAGCTCTACAAGTTTTGTTACATCAAGACATAGATAAACATGAAGTGCAAACATTGACATAGTTTTTTGTGTACTGACAGCACTTTCTGAGCCGTGATTATAAAGTCATTCAAAAATCCATTAAGTTAATATATGATAAAATTACATACGTTTTTTTTTTCCATAACATTGTAATCTCTGACAGCTGAAGTAAATAACATTTTCTTGATTTGTTACATTTGAACCTGTAAGTGGATGGGATTTTATCAGGCAGCAAATTAACATTGTATTCTCAAAATAAATAGATTTTTTTTCATCATCGTCTTCACCCGCCACTAATAATTCTAGAATAAATATCTTATCTTTCTACTTCACAGGGTATGTAATGAGAGTAGCAGACCTGGAACCGAAAATGTGACAACAGTTCTCTTTTGATGCTCTCGCTCTCTTACTTCCCCTTCAGTGACTTCTCACCACAAAGGCCTGGTGGAAAAACCTCTGACCAGCAGCCATGAGTGAATTCTGGTTGATTTCGGCTCCGGGGGAGAAGACGTGCCAGCAGACCTGGGATAAGCTGATGGTTGCCACATCACGCACCAACAACCTGTCCGCTAACAACAAATTCAACATCCCTGATCTCAAGGTTAAAACGTCATCTATATTCTGTTAAAAACAGGACTCCACCCACAAGTAGTTGTAGTGACTATTACACCCTGCCAGGATGGTTATGTATTCATGTGTGGGGGTTTTATTTAAATTTTTTTTTGTTTTTTTACGCAGAATTATGTAAAACTACTTTATGGCTTTCCATAAAGCAGCCAGGAAATGGAATTGTGGAAGAACTTGAATGATTTTGGGGAAGTCAGATGCGTTTTTCCACCAAAACTACAGTTTTTAAGCCCTAATTCTTCAACCTTTACATGGATTAGTCCAAATTTGGTGCCCGGAATCGACTTGAGGAGATCTATCTTGCATATATGATATTTTACGATTATAGTTCATATTTAACTCACAAAGGGGAACTTCTTTTTTTTTTGTTTTATTTTAAAAAAACTTCTATTTATAAAACTGAACTTCCTAACCGTTGATCTGATTTAGTTCAAATTTGCCTCATTTGAGTCGCTCCAAGTAGATCTAACTTGTTTTGTGTCATATTTAACTGTAATTGTTCATATTTCACTCACTACTTTGACTTTTGTCCAAAAAACAGTTTATTGACCGTTGCTTCCCAGCCATATGTCCAATTATGTACAAATTCACTTTCATGAATCTACACAAGGAGATCTATCTTGTATAATTATTATTTCACCATAGTAGCTCATATTTTACTCGTTAAGGGATGTTTTGGGTGGAAAAAAGTTTCTATTCCATAGCTTCAAGTCCAATTTTGTCTAAATTTAGCTCAGGGGAAGGAGGCTTTTTGCTCGCTTAGGTCTAGCACACATACTAAAGCATGAATCGTGATGTAAAAAAATGACAGTCACAGTATGTTGTGGATCTTTATGAGTTTGTGTAGAGCTGTACAGAAATGGGTCGAGACATGTATCCACAGGAAGTAATCTTAAATGTACGCAGTGATGCGGTCGGAGCCAGAAAGATCTTTGGGATTGTTTGACCTGGATGGAAGTTCGTGTTCTGGTCGTCTTATTAATATTTTTGCTGTTTTGACCCTGAAAAGGTCGGAACACTTGATGTCCTGGTGGGTCTGTCGGATGAACTGGCTAAACTGGACACTTTTGTGGAAAGGTAAACTTTAACACTACCAGGATCTACATGTTATTTGTTTTTTCCTCACAAGCTCAGTTTTGACATGAAAATTGTAATTCTTAGTACATTCCTGACTATCTCCTCTCCTCACACTTTGGTGTTCTTCAGTGTCGTGAAGAAGGTCGCTCAGTACATGGCTGATGTTCTGGAAGACAGTCGAGACAAAGTCCAGGAGAACCTACTCGCCAATGGAGGTAATCGCTATTCGTTTTCAAGCATATAGCCTCTCTCATAGTGGAAGGAGGTGAGGTGGGAGGTTAAGGAAGTTGTAGAACATAAAAGCCAACATGATGTCGGTAATAAGAGTTCAAATCAGGACATGATGAAGGTATTTAATCATAATACAAGGCTGACTCAAATGGAGGTGATAGATGATGATGATGACTTTCATCTTTTTTTCTTTTTCTCCTGCTGTTCACAGTTGACCTTGTCACATACATCACAAGATTCCAGTGGGACATGGCTAAGTATCCGATTAAGCAGTCGCTGAAAAACATCTCTGAGATCATCTCCAAGGTATTCGGAAAATATGGCGACTTAAAAAAAACAAACAAACCCACTAACAAAAACGGCATCATCAATGAACATCGTTGTATCTCTGTTATTTGATTTGTAGCAAGCATCTCAGATAGACAATGACCTGAAGGCCAGAGCGTCGGCGTACAACAACCTGAAGGGAAACCTGCAGAACCTGGAGAGGAAGAATGCGTAAGTCGCATAATCATAATATCATTTCACTGTGTCTGTCTGTTTGTTACTCTGTTTGACTCACACATGACTGCCGTGTATTTTATCCTTGTTTTTGTTATTTCCTTTACAATGTTGATCTAATCATACGCATTTCTCACGCCACACTCTCCCTGATTTGTTGCAGTGGAGTTTTGACGGTAGTTCTTCTCAACAAATTGAAGATGCGTGTCCTTTTGCAGCCTCTCTCGGATCATTTCTCTCGATCGTTGTAGAGGATGTGATTCATTTGCTCACCTTATCCACTAGGGGGAGCCTGATGACCAGGAGTTTGGCTGACATAGTGAAGAAAGAGGACTTTGTACTGGACTCAGAGTATCTGATTACAATGCTGGTGGTTGTCCCAAAGTAAGAAAATATTCATCGCTATCTCTTATCCAATATGTGCCGAGGTAGGCCTTCTCATGTCATTGTAGGAACGCTGCCTTTAAGGCTTATTTGCCTCGTTCATTTTCTGTAGTTTTAATGTGAGTGAATTATGTATTTCAGAATATTCAAAGTAAAATACATCAATGTTATCTTTCTCATTTGCTCCCACCAGGACAAGCTATGCAGAATGGCAGAAGACGTATGAAACACTGGCAGAGATGGTGGTTCCACGCTCCACTAAGTAAGCATCACGTGATGATACACGGCATGTCGTTGTTGAGTGTAGGGAGAATGATCGGCTGTAGGAAGCAGACAGCTCTGTTCTGTATGTAGTCATTCATATCCCTGAAAAGTCAGTGGATGTTATTGAATCGACATCGCAACCGCTGGGTCCTCCGCCGCCGCCGCACATTCTTCGTGTTTATGCGATAACTCAAAAATTATGTCATAGATGGTTTTCAAATTTTAAACCCACATGGACCTTAGTGTGAGGAGGAAGTGGATTGATTTTGAGAAAGGTTGGCTTTTGGATTTTATAACACTTGGGGTATTTTTGACTCCGAATATTTTCGGTCCTTGAGTGATTTGGCAACCGTTGGTCCAATTTAGTCCAAATGTAACGAATAGGAATCGTTGTGTCTGCAATACTTCATATTTTACTCATTAGGTCAAAAACAGTGTTTTTCTGACATAATTTCTTACCATTGGCATAAAAATGGGATCTATTGACTCATCTGTCAGGTATATATCATATTTCACTCTAATAGTTCTTATTTTACTCCCTAGGGGGAGCTTTTGTTTGAAAAGTACTGTGGACATAGCTTCATGTTTAATTTGAGTAGGTCAGTCAGGGGGGTTGTTTGTACAACGCAGGGAATTAGGGACTTTTCAGGGATATATCCTTGCTGGCATTGGCCCAGTTAAGGTCATGCAGTGTGCGACATACAGAACCAGTGTCGGCATACAGTATGTCTATAAATAGACATACGTTCATTTGCACCTTACAAAACCTTTTAATGCTTCCTCAAAAACCTTATTTGGTGACAGGTGTTGGAGAAGACCACCCTCTATTTTTGCGTGTGATTCATACTTTTCAGTTTTACCAAGTGATTTTTACAAATTTAGTAGGTGTGTCGCTTTAAAAGCTAATGCTATTCTTAACTAATGCTTACAGTGCAACCAACTGATTGAACTCCTCAAATTAAATGACTCATCGGTAATCTCAGAGAGTCCAGATTAACTCCAATTTTCTGACTAACATTTTATCATAGATCCCATTGAAACTCAATAATGAAGATAAAAACAAGACAGATTTCATTATGTCAATTCATATGAGCTTATTTTAGACACCAATTGGACTTATGCTTTGGAGGTAACGGACAATAAACTGGGTTTTCCACAAAAAGCTACCCCAAGTAAAATATGAAACTATTATAGTGAATCTATGTGTACATACTTAGATTGATATATAAGATAGATGTGTAGATTCCTATGAGCAAATTTTGGACATAGTCGGTCATACGGTTGAGAAGTAACGGTCAAAAAACGTAGAAAAAAGCCCCCGAGTGAGTGAAATATGAACAGTTCCATAGCAGAAGACAAATATTTGTTAGATCTCCTTAAGGCGGCTCAAATAAGGATCATTCGGACTAAATCAAACCAACGGGTAGGAAGTTTTGTTTGAAAAACCCCATTTATTTATATGAATATTGTGAAAAAAGACAACAAAAAAGCTGCCTTTAGTGAGTAAGATATGAACGATTAGAGTAAAATATGACAACGAGAAGATAGATCAATTTACAGTCAATTCATTGTCAACAAAATTGGGATAAATCGCACCATCGGTTGAGAAATTACGGCCAGAAAACTGTGACTTTTGGAGATAAAGCTCCACCTAGTGTTGGTAATATGAAACTTACATCTCCCAAAATCAATCCAGCTCTTCCTCGCCCTCAGGTCTGTTTGGGTACAAAATCTGAAAATGATCCAATGTAACAGTTTAGCAGATGTTGCGTTAACGCTAAAGATCTGCGGTTGATGATTCCATAACATCCCGAACGCATTCAGGGATAAAATAATGATCTCGACTCCATTATGGTTTTTCCCAACTGGATGACAGATTTGAATAGAATGATATTTGCAGGGAAAAGCGTATTCCCTCTGGTGAGGTGAGAGGACTGGGAGGTCCTTGTCACACTGGGGGGTTTTGATCTGTTTCAATGTCAATAATAAGTTTGTTGTCTGTTGATACAGAGTTTATGCAAGTGAAATTATCGTAAACAGAAGGACAAAAAAAATGAATCGGTGAATCAGGTCATTTCATCCTGTGGACCGCGGTGTAATGGATCGGAAAATGTCTCCGTTGAGCCTTGGTTCCGATCACAAGTGGAGAGATTTCATGGTTGACCTGTAAAAAGCACCTGACTAATATTAGAATATAAAACCCTACTTCAGATTCACTGACCTTTTGGCAAATGAGGCCAGATGATTTGAGGCGTGACGCTCAGACCTTTGGACAGGCATGCCTCATCACGTGGTACCGCAGCGCCCCGTACGTCCAGAACAGAGATGGAGCACGACCCGTCCATGTGACCTGGAAGCAGGAAACAGTGTCCATCTATGGATCTGTGTGGGCAGCTTCCTGCGTGAGAACGGCTACGGCAGTGGAGGGATTTATGACTGGGAATTTATCATTTATCTATTTCTCTTTTATTTTACACTTTGTTGTCAAATGGTTGGATTTAAAGACGGAACGGGTCCAATGCTTTGATCATGTAGACTTGAAGCTGGATTTTTGATATATTTGAGATACATAAATTGCATGAAGCGTCTTTCAGAAAACAGTTTCTTGTTTGTAACAACAATTTGATAGACTTCCTGGGCGACGTATTATCCCCCTTTTTTTTTTCCTGTATCGTGGCTCTTGCTCGGAAAAAGCATCTGGAGACACCGTCAACAATTACATTTTTATGTGAAGAAAGAACTCGATTGAGGAAGTTACCGGGCCATGATTCGTCAAGCGTTGGCCCAATATAGTCCAAATATGCTGCATAGTAATGGACTTGAGGAGATCTAACTTGTTTGTATTGTATTTTACAAAAACACTCTCCTGTGGACAGAACTTCACATTTAATCTGAGGACTTCTATTCGGGAGATAGCTTGTAC
Source organism: Lophius piscatorius (assembly GCA_009660295.1). Taxonomy (NCBI): domain Eukaryota; kingdom Metazoa; phylum Chordata; class Actinopteri; order Lophiiformes; family Lophiidae; genus Lophius; species Lophius piscatorius. The sequence goes on from VRLP01000743.1 coordinate 26,646, forward strand.
AACGCAGGGGATTGGTGGCTTTTTGGGGCTATACCCATGCTGTTGGGAACGACGGCCATCTAGTACACGACTCTGTGCTCATTTATGGACCGGAGGGGACGTCGTGCGCTGATGCACCTGTTTTTGCTCTGATATTTCATCTCCAGAGGACTCTTGCTTTCATTAGGATGTTTTCCCGTCTGTAAGAATCTGCTGAAACATGTTGATGACATGCGTGTTTCCCGCACTCCTGCTGACCTGCCGTCTTGTGTCCTCTCACCCAGGCTGCTGTTTGAGGACAACGACAGCGGCCTGTTCAGCGTCACTCTCTTCAGGAAGGCCATAGATGACTTCAAGCACAAGGCCAGAGAAAACAAGTACGTTTGATCAGTTTTATGATGGGCTGTCCAAAGTAATGGTTGTGCAAAGTTCATCACAGGGATCATGCTTGTTTATCCTTTTATGGGATATCAGCCTCAGATACATTGTGGTAGTAATGAAAGTTCATGATTGAAGTAAGCATCCTATTTATATCCCCTGAAAAAGTCATCAGCTGTGTCCGCCTCTGTAGATCCTAATGCAAGGAAGAACTGGATTGATTGTGGGAGAGATCAATTGCATATTTCTAACACGAGACGGAGCTGTTTCTCCATAATAACAGCTTTCTGGCCATAATTTCTCAACCCTTGGACCCATTTAGTCCAAAATTGTTGCATATAAATTGTCCCAATGCGATTTATAGTCTAAAGGAAATCTTCATTTTACTCTAATTAAGATATTTCACTCACTAGTTTTGAGTTTGTTTTTTGTAAAAAGAAAGAAAAAGGGATTTTGATCATTACTTCCTAAACACAAGTCCAATTATGTCCAAAATGATTCAAATTTATCTACAGAAGAAGATTAGGGGATTGCTTGTACAACGCAGGAGACTGGGGGATTTTCAGGCATATACCCTTGTATGCCTAGTTGTAAATGTGTAATAGTGGGTGTCAGTGTTCATGTCTGTTTGACCGAGCGAACGCCTCTTTAAGGAATGTTTGGTTGTGTGTTCCTGCACAGCTGAGCTGAGGGCCGGATCTCTGCTTTGTCTCCTCACATAGATTTACAGTGCGGGATTTCCAGTACAATGAGGAGGAGATGAGGGCGGACAAAGAGGAGATGACACGTTTGTCCACTGACAAGAAGAAACAGTTTGTATGAGTGCTGTTTTTTTTTTCTCCACAAATACTTATACTGGCTGACCAGACGGGGATGGGGTTAAAAGCTAACGATGGTACGCTTAGGAAATATTTGGCAGGAGATGCGTTTAATGATGGCTTAAAGACTGAAATCATAGATATATTCCTTTCATTATGTGATTTGTAACATATAATGAAAAATCTCCATTTCAGCACATTGACAGGTGTCCTTTTCTGTTTTTTGTTGTTATTAAAATGCTTTTTCCCTCCATGCAGGGACCTTTGGTGCGATGGCTGAAAGTCAATTTCAGTGAAGCGTTCATCGCATGGATTCACATAAAAGCCCTGCGTGTGTTTGTGGAGTCGGTGTTGAGGTCCATATATATATATTTTTTTTTTTCATCCTTTTTAATGTACGTAAATTAAGTTTTAAAGTGGGTCTGACAGACTTGATGTATTCTATAGATATGGGCTGCCAGTGAACTTCCAGGCTATGCTCCTTCAGCCCAACAAGAAGAACATGAAGAAGCTGAGGGAGGTTCTGTACGACCTGTACAAACACCTGGACAGCAGCGCCGCCATCATTGATGTGAGTCTTAAATGATTGATGCTCATTCAGCTCACATTCATCGGTATATCACATGACTCCCCGAGGAGGACGCAGCGGCAGAAAGAGCGTTGATTATGTAGATCACGTTAGATAAGATGAAATCATCCAAGAATCAAGTGGACTGGAATCAACTTCCCTTTAGTTTATATTCAGAGTAGATTAAGAAGTTTATTTTTCTATGTTAGTCGTTAGACAGTCAAAACCTACAGGTCGTAATGTTGTGGCTGTTCGGTGTATTTTATGAAGATGATGACCAACCATCAGAGTCACTTTACAATCATGGTTATATTGAATAATAAATAAGAATAAATTAGTTTAAAATTCTACAAATAAGAATTTGTAGAAAAATCCAAATATTATAAAGCGCAACTATAAATTTAATCATCACTACTTTTGGTCTACGTTCCGTAAAAGTAGTCATTTATGGTTTGCCCGGAAAAATGCAGTGCCTTTGAAGTTAAACCAACATATTTCCATGGAAACGACACAAAATCAAATTAGCACCTTGTCTGCCCTGCAGGTGTCGCTGCTGAAGCCAAATCTGGATATAAATAAGGGATGTTTTCCAAAGAAGATATCAAAGTTATTTTTAGAAATAATAATGAGATTTGATAATGTTTTTTTTTTTTTTTTTCAACCAATTACTCTTTTTTATGTTTTACTCTTTCTCGTGTCGGTCTCTCAAAAACAGAGGAGGACCATCCTCCTTTCATCAGACCCCGCTTAAAAGTTATGTTTCCATAGATACTTTGAAAAATCCAACTTAGATGGTGAATGTAGATTTTGGATGTTATATTAAACCACCTGGCTTCAAATCGAAGGTAACAAAAAAATGCTGATTTAGATTTTTTTTTTTTTCTCAAACAGTGCTTGTTGTTATTTCATGTTTTGGTTCTTTCCGCTTGTTAACAAATATCAATGCATTTTGAAAGAAGAGTTTTCCTCCAGAATTCCAGAAATACCCCATCAGCAATCCCACTAAGTAAGCGCTGTGAATCTTTTTTATGATATTGAAATATGGATTTGTGTATAATTCTGTACTATGTTGTTGCCTGCAGGCCACTATGGACATCCCAGGCCTGAACTTGAGCCAGCAGGAGTACTACCCCTATGTTTACTACAAGATTGATTGCAACCTGCTTGACTTCAAAGTCTAGACCCATCCCCACCATCATCATCATCATCATCATCTCATTCATTTCGGGTCATGTGACTTGTTCTCGGCCGCAAGCTTAATTTATCTCCCATCGTCGTCGTTGTTTTTTGTCTTTTCTCTGCTCATATACATTCCTGGGTCCGGACTGTATATGTTGTTACATTTCTAATGTGATGCACTAACAACAATCAGCATAACATTACAACCACGGACGGGTGAAGTCAGGATCACAGTGTCCAAAGTAACGGACACTGTGGACATATAAGTAATGGACATATATCAGGTGGGTGCGATATATTTTAAGCGAGAGAACAAGTTATCCTTGACGTAATAGAGTTGAAACCAGCAAAGCATTGTTGCCGCTTTGACACTGACCAAATTGCGATGGATAGAAAACTGTGTTCGATCCTCTTCTGAACTGCAGGAGCAGAACTTACCAGTTGATAGGCAGGTGGTTTTAATGTTATGGCTGATCCATGGTTACAACTATTGGCCCTTTTCTTTGTCATCACAACCTCTTGTTCGATGATATAAAGGTGTATGGCTTCCCACCCATTTGGACCACGTTCCCTCATGGAATACAGGTACATTTCATACATTTTTCTTTCCTTAAAATTGTACACACGAGGGCGGAACACATAAAACCATAAAATAAATGTTTATTGAATATAGTATTTATTTGAAGCCTATAAAATCGGTGAATTTCGTTTTTGAATGTGACGTGTTTTTAGCTCCATATTAGAAATGTTTGTTTAAAAGTAGATCCATCTGTTCTCCCACTCAAGCTGTGATCCTGTGAAACACTGAGGGGAAAAGTCACGTTACAGTGGAAAGAAGCAATATGTGGATTGCTGATTGTATGCTATAGGTTTGAGGCAAATGATGGTGGCTCAATGTGCGAATACTGTACTGTCAGTATGCCTGAGAAATTGAATTACATATTTAAAATAAATGTGGAAATAAATATTCTATGTGAAATATATACTTGAATATGACTCACTGGCTTTATTTGAATACGTTCATTATTCTGTATAACTCTGTATTTCTCCATCTGACACTTCCTTAAACGACTTGTTATACCTTTCTTGTGGGTTTTAAATTATTTTGGGAGATAAAAAGAGGAATATGATTTTTGGTAAAGGGCAGTTGCATATTTCTGCCACTAGGGGGAGCTTTATCTCCAAAGGCTTTTCGTGCATCATGCATTCTATTGAACAAAATATACTGTTGCTTTTTTAAATTAAGCAACCACAGGTATGAATGTTAAAGATATGAGTATATAATTAGATATGTGTAGCCTATATTGTGTATTTTAAGTGCAACATGTTTTATGTTGATCAATGTGTTTTTTGAGGTTGCCGGTTTACTTAACTAATGATTGTCTTTCACACAGACCTTTGCTAAAATCGAACTACTCAGAGACAAATAACATTAAAAATTATTCTATGTGCTGGCAAAACAACTAAAAATAATTTAACGAAAAAAATTACTTGAATTCAAAGACTTTTGAATTTTAGAATCAAGAATGTTGTCTTCTGTATGTTGAGCATGAGCAGTATAAACTTAAAACAATCATGTATCCTATATATACATGATGTAATCCTGATGTATCATGATGTAAGTATCATAAATGATACAAAGCACCCTCATATATCCCAAAAAGTATTTGAATTCATTTTCTCACTTTTGTAATTCATTAAAATGCTCAAATAAAGTCTCCAGTTTAGTAACAAAAAATAAAAAATTCTGTTAATTTTTAAATGGTTCAGACTTTTAATTAGGTTTTTAAGTTGTATCTAATAAAAACTTGATGGAAATTGGTGCCCAATCCAAATTCAACAAATCATGCAAGTCAGAACCGTCTCCTCTTTATGTGATTCGGTCATCCATCAAATAAGCAAAACACAAATAATAAAATAATGAAATCAAAAAGGGAGATATTGCATTTTTACAGTGTTTGAGTGATCAAACTTTAAGTATTTTAATTACATCCAAAATTCCCATGCATTTGGATTGCACAATTTTAACATAAACAGAGTATTGATGCATATTTGTCATTAAAACATGAAACAAGTAAAAATTTGATTTATTTAATTGTTCAAACAAACCTTATGTGTTTCAAATACATTTCCTGGTCATAACAATGTATTTGCCAGAACAATTATATGTAAAACGATTTCGTAGATTTCAGCCAATTGAATTATGATTGTCCTGTATTAAGACATATTTAAACTTTGTTCATATTTTTAAACTGATTAAATTATTAACAGAAATATGCTGGTTTTATTACATTTTTGAATACATACAAGATAATTTAGATTTTAATCAAATAGATGCAGCTACTTTAACTTTAAGCATTTTCGTTGATTTTTAAAAAAAAGGTGTTTAGGACGCCTCTTGATGATGGTGACAGATCCGTCACTCCATGGATGCGGAATTTACCCCCTCCTCTTTGGATGACACAGTTAGGGTGTCATCGGTGTGTGTTGATTCTGGTCATCTGCTGTCTGTGCAGAGCAGCATTCGCCACCAGCGCAGGCAGCAGCACCACCATCCTCATCCTCATCAGCATCAGCAGCAAAATCAGCATCAGCATCAGTGTAGAACGAGGATGGAAGCAGAGCCGCGGATCAGGCTGCTGTAGCGATTCGGAGATGCTGCTGCTGCTGTCGTGAGTCAAACCGAGCCGTGGTTTGCCCGTGTCAGCCGCACCTGACGTGGATGATCTTCCCGATGGGTTGTGGAGGAAGTCGGGCGGACGCGATCATCGAGCCCAGGTACCATGAGAGCTGGACTAGAGAAACGGAATCGACGTGGCTTACCAACACGGACGTAGAGACCTCTCTGCCGGTCGCAAACAGTAAGAATCGTCTACGCCAACATGACAAATGAAAGAACACTCATTATTCCGTGCAGCTAATGCGTCTTTTAGCTCCAAACGCGCGCGCTCTTCGTCAGGATGAAGATAAAATAGTACCTATGTGGCTCAAAGAAACCAATCACAACACTAGTAGCAGCTGTCAACTCCCTGACGCAGCAGTTTTTCTACCATCATTATCTTAATGCAAAATGAATCAGGACAAGAATGTGGATGGATGTTTCAGGTGTTTACTAAAACATCTCACTGCTGTCCAAAGGTAAAGCTCTGGAGGCCAGTCTGAGGGAGAAGAGGATGGTGAACACAGGCACCCAGTGTGGAAAACAGGCCCTCACATCCTCTGGGTCCAACCATCAGAGGAGACCCAGACGCTCTCTGAGTGATGTAGGTGTCACAGGTAGCAGGTATCCACACATCTGACGGCTAAATATAAACATCTGCAGCTGTTGTATCTTGCAACATCATGTGCATCACATAGAATCATCATAAGCTTTTTTGCCCTGTAGAATCAGAAACACAATTTCTGACATACAGGTTATTCTTGAATTAGGCTTGCATTTCACGTGTCCTAGATAAGCCTTTCGTTTTAAGTATTTAAAAAAAAAAAAGTTTGATTGAATCAGTTTTTCTGATATCATATTAAATATATGAAACTTTCACTTATAATTTAATAGTAGATTTAATTTTTATGCAAAATTCATGCACAAAATATTAATTCGAATACTTCCACCCCGCACATAAGAGAGTGGTCAGCTCCTGATTCATATTCTCATCTTAAATTAACATGAAATAGTAATAGTATACATACATATATATATATATATATAGTATACATACATATATATATATATATATATATATATATATATGTATATATATATATATATATATATATATATTATCTCCGTTACAAAACCACATTAAAAGCAGCTACAAATTCTCACATGAATCATGTGACCGGCGCTCAATGACGTCACTTCCGGTGGCGGTAAAACTCTGAAATCGGCGATGTATATCATGCTTTTTTTTCCTCCAAATTTTTTGTAAAAGATGATGAGAGAACAACCAAAAGTTGATTATTTGTTAATTCTGCTATCAGAATATTGCAGAAATCTTTAATTAAATATTTTAAATGATTTTTAGACAATCCCACGTGGTATCTGATTTGAGGTTAGCAACTTTAGCTATGGCCAAAAATTGTGGAAAATGTCAATTTATTTTGCTGGTTTAAAAAAGTTTAGTAATAACAGAGTTGATGATGAGTAAGAGAGTCAAATGATCCTAATACTTTTAAGGATTCTTCATTATTTTCCGGTTATTCTTTATTCTGGGTCATTATAAAAGGTTTATTTGAGATAGCATTCCAGGATAAGGACATTTTTCTCTAGGAGCGTTGAACAGTTTTTGTTATCACAATGTTTTACATAATACATATTTGGAACCTGAAAGCAGTAAGAACAGAACATGCTGAAAATGTTAAATTTGAAGTGTTTTCTATGATATTAAAATGTTCAATATAAAAAAAAAATCAACCAATTTTTTTTTTCTTCTTGTGCCTAAAATGTACTTACAATTCTGGATTGGGCCGTGAACTAAGGATGTGCAAAACATGGTTTCTTTTTTAATTTATGTATTAATTTACCAGACCCATGGATGTTGTGAAATTTAAAGAAAAATCTGGCAGCATGAAAAACAACATTTGACAGGAGCATAAAACAAAAAGGCTTTAGGGAAGAAACAATGATTGGAATGTCTATGACAGATCTTTCAACAAACAATGGCTAAACTAAAAAGAAATAATAGGTCAATGCCAATGTATACCATATGACCTGCTGCATAATACGTATTAAGTTGCCAAACATTTGGGTTTAATGTGCAGATTTTCTGCTTTTCTCTGTCATATTTGACAAGAATCTAAAGAATAATTATTAGAATGACTGAATTAAATGAAACTCTAGAATGATGGATAATAAATTGCATAGGAGTATGTAACATAAAACAAATATTTTTCTCTAAAACGTGTTAGCCGTGATTATCAGTAACCAGCATTTAGTATTTTGTGTAGCCCACTTTTGCCACAATGAAAGCCCTGAGTCTCCTTCTGTAGTCTGTGATGATGTTTGAGGACACATGGAGAAGATCTGAGATCATTCCTCCACACAGAAACTCTCCAACTTCTTCAGGTTCTGAAGTCCACGCTTGTGAAATCTCCTCTGCAGCACATCCCATAGATGTTCTGTGAGGTTTAGGTCAGGTGACTGGGATGGCCATGGCAGAACCTTTATTTTGTGATCTCTGAACCATTCTTGGGTTGATGTACAGGTGAGCTTCAGATCATTAATAATAATAATAATAATAAATTTAATTTATAACGCACTTTACATTTGGATCAAATCTCAAAGTACTACAAGGTAAAAGCTTTGTTGTTCTGCTTGAAGGTCCAATCACGACCCACTTTAAGTTTCCTGACAGAGGCTTTTAGGTGTTCATCCAGTATTTGCTGGTATTTGAGGGAGTCCATGGAAACATGTCTTTAAACAAGATGTCCAGGGCTTTTGGATCCATCACCAAACTTCGCAGTGGGTATGAAGGGCTTTTCTCTATGGCCTCCTGTCTTGCTATGCCACGCCCATCTTAGTTGGGTGTGAGACCAAAGCTGTACTTTGAATGAAAAATTATTACATTACATTTTCAGTGATACTGCAGATTAACCTTCCGTTTTTGGTCAGTAAATCAGGAGTCGGTGGGACGTCTTTGCCCACGCAGCGTGGTGACATTATTCAGAAATCTCACATCTCTCCGCAGCAAACCACCCGCGACTCTAAACGGAGGGCATCAAAGGAGGCCGGCGCTCTGACTAAGGACGGGCAACCTGGCAGCATCAGCAGCGGAGGAGACCCCGAACCAGTGGAATGTATCTGATGAAGGACGAAGATAAGCCAAAACTTAGTGAAGAAGAGCGACATGGCTGGAGCTGCAGCGTCCAATAACCTGGGGATGCTGCGTCTTTTTTTTGTGCCATTGCAAATGCATGTGCGAAGCAGAGGGTGGATCCTACACAATGTCCACACGCTCTACCATGCTTTTCTCCCATGCGTTTGGTGCCAGTCGGGGAATGAGACACTGTGTTTAGCCAGTTGATGAAAGCAAGAGCAGACCATGCCATATGCACATGATAATCACAATCTGCACATCAAATGTTGTCAGTGTGGGGCCTTCATTAAGAGTCTGCTTCAGTTCTTTGTGCAAGTATATTTCTCTCATTGTTGTGAAAGAAGAACAATGCCGTGGGAGCCCATGATGATGCGGTGGAACCTCAGTCAATGCTGTAATCATTTTAATTTAAAGAAGACCCTGAAGTGCTGTTTAGAAACTGAGATGTGAAGCTCGAAGGCTGAAGACTGTCTTTTCCAGCTTTTGCAAGATAAAGAAACAAACACCCGCATGTGCCTAAAGTCCACCTTGATCCGAACTGCTCCGGTTCTCACTTTGTTTCTTTTTTTAAAACTTTGGTCAATATTATGTGTTTTATGGTTCCTGAAATGTGTTCTCCAAATTATTTCATGTTCTATGTTGTTATTATGACGTGCCATTTGTGTAGATTACAATTATCTGCATGTTTAATTCACTCGAGGTTTATTTTCACATTTTTGACAATCCAGCCAGACATAATGAAAGTCAGCCTGTTTTAAATAAATCATTTGGCCTTTCTGCTACTTATGAGAAGTACAAAACCTGTATTCAAAAGGACGTCTGGCCAGCAGATGGCGCTGTTGACCAGCTTGGGTCTTCATATTTATAGGCTTATTGTCAGAGGCAGAAACCACTTGAAGAAAACCATCATCCAGAGGAATTGAAAAAAAAAAGGTATAGAAAATTCACAATCTACGTTATAATTTTATGTTTGTGTTAATGGTTGCTTATCAAGAGTTTGAGTGTATTACAGATCAACTCACGTGATGGAAAACACCATCATTTGAGTACCGCACAGAATCTACTTTCGTTTTTTCTTGTTTGAATTAAAATTGTTCTCAAATTCTTAAGTTGTGAAGCTCTGGAGCTAAATCATACATCATGTGATTATTTATTACTGAGTTATCGAGCCAATTTCTAACACGGTGGAATACTTTCAATCTTACCTGAGTAAACCTGCAAAGCCCGAGGCTCTGTAAAGGATGGTGAATGAATCCAGAAGAAATGATCCGTGTCTTATGTCTGCGAAGGTAAGGAGACTGTAGACTTGTGGGTTTTTCTCCAGGAATAGGTTATTAATTTGACCGAAAATATAAGATTTCTTGTGAGAGGTGGATCTGGGTTTTTCTTAGATCCGGATTCATAGAGGAACCTGATTTCACACAGATGGGTCCCATATGTCCAGCATCCATACGCAAGATCAATCTACATTTCAGCAATAATTCCTTATGGGGTGATTGCTACACACAAAAAACGTCCTTAGAAATAAAGGTAAAAAACTCAGTCAAAGGGCAACAGTAAAATACTGTAAAAAATTCAAAACAATATGTAAACAATGTAGAAGCAATGAATGATCTTAAATCAAGAAATAGGGAATAACCTTTTTTTACAGTCAGAATACGAAGAAAACTGAATCTAACTGATTATAAAACCTTTTAAATAAAAATTAACGGAGAAATATGCGTTTATAAGCAAGTCATTACTGTAAATGTACTATTCTGTCTAAATGACAGATTTTGCTGATGTACGTTTACATTTATATAAATTAACCTTAACCATTTAGAAAAAGCATACCAGTAAAGATATTAGGAAAAAAAAGAAAAAAAAAGAATATGGTATATATTTTTAAAATAATGTTGATTTCAAGGTTAATAATTAAAAATTCTGGATTTATTGTAATTTACTGTCATTTTGGATTCTGTCATTGCATATTTTTTTATGGCAAAATTATGGGAACAGCATCCGCCGGAACACGAAACAAACCGAGAATATTTTGATGTGTATGTCAAAAAAAGACTTGGAAATAAACCAAATCTACATTCTCTTTACATCATTGATTTTTTTTCATTTTTTAAAATAATTCATAAAATAAATACCCGGTCTTATCTGTTGAAAAAGTGTCAAAAACACTTGGATTAAAATGGCAAGTTTCGCTACCTTCCTTAGTTGTACGCAACTTCATTTGTGACGTAACGCTATTATGTATTTGTGTGACGTTTGGCTGCACACCTAATGGGTGAAGTTCTGTGGAATTTACAACTAGAAAAAGCACCCAGAGAGGGCAGTCCGCCGCCAATGCACAACTGGGCCCAAGGTAGACATTATTTTCATCTGAATCAATTAGATCGCTTTATTTATGAAACATTTCATGCAGATTCGTTCTCTTAATTTATGAGTCATTGCCAGCCTATAATTCTACTAAAAACTCCAATAAAATCTCTCAGTATCTGTCACTTACTTTCCATCCCCATCCTCTGTTCCGTTTCTTCATATGATGAAAAATAATAAAGATAAAATTCCAATGGAAGATTTTTGATCAACCCTTTTAAAAAAAAATTATTTCATCTCTGGTTTAAATTCCGTCAGTATCAAACCAACAGGCGGCACTTTCGCCACGAGGTGACGTCAACGATCCGTGTCCACGTCAATTAGTTACGCATTCATTTACACAAACATTACATTTTGAAAAATAAAGGAAAGGATACAACAAGACAGTCAGACAGAAAACCAACGATATAAAATCATAACCTCCATGGTGGAAGTAATAATAAATGAGCATGTTTGCCTGCCTGATTCGGTAATTGAAACCCGTGTCTGTAATGGGGCGGGCATTGGGACCGCGCGGGGCGTCCTGCCAGGTGGAAGCCGCTGTCTGCTGTTGACTCTGACGGTTTTCACCGGAGAGCCAACAGTTGACTGTAAGCGTAACGTCTGTTCGGGAGGAACCCATAACATTAGCTGACACGTCTATTTTTTTTTTCTCTCTCTTTACATTACGTTCTTATAATGAGGTGAGGATGGCGAAACGACCGGGGGCCGAGGACGAGATGGTGTCTTCACCGACTATTCTCCGGGATTACGCAGAAGATGTGAACATGGACTCCAGCGATGGAGCTGCGGAGGTTTCCTTGGAAGAAATCCTGAAACTGTACAACCAGCCGATAAACGAGGAGCAGGCTTGGGCCGTGTGTTATCAGTGCTGTCGGACTTTAGCGCAGAAACACCGGAGGAAAAGCTCCAAGTCTGCGGGATGTTCCCCTGCTGACTACCCGAGGAGGATTCAGGGAGCCGGGAATGTGAGCATCTGGAGAGACGGGACTGTCGAATTGCACTTTGAAGGCAGCACAGGTAAACGAACCCACACCTCACACATCATGTTTGGGTACCTGCTCAACAAAATTAGACAGCAAAGACTGATATTTCAGCTGGATGCCAAGAAGCGTTTTTCCTTCAAATCTCCCCCAGGATGAACCAAAAGGAGCATCCCTACAGAGGCCATGTTGTTGTGGCTTTCTGCTTCCAGCCATGTGGCGAATCTGTTTAAAGACGCCCTATCCGTTTATTAATAATACATCACACACCACCGCATAGCTGCGGGTGATGCTACATTTCAGTGATGTCGTCTTATCACGGCGTCGTCTAATATTTTCATTCATATTCCTGCCCCCTGTGCTGGCCGGGCATCTGGAGAAGGTTGCTGCAGTGGTCAGTTAGCCTCGGTAAACAATGAACCACGTGATGCATTCAAACTGCAGCGCAGGGCTCCGGAATTACAGCTGCGGCGTGGCAAAAATCTGTACACAGATGACTCACTGCTGTTAACAGGCCCTTTATTTGTTGAGAGCTGAAGTAGTCCATTTAGACCAAATTGATTTCAACCATTTTGCTAATATTTGAAGGCGAAACCTAAATAGCATATTATGCAAAAAAATCATCACAAAAATGTGACATGGGGATTTAGTTGTCATTATGTCGGTCCATCTGTAATCATTTATAGTTGGGAGCATACTTCACAAACTATACATTATAGTTTCACCAAACTTTCGCCGAGCACTTCATGGAAAGGGCAGCAGAGTATTTAACGAGATCTTGGAGAGTGGGAGGATGCAGAGCTGTAGCAGCTACAGAGGTAAACAGCTGATGAGCCAAACAATCCTGTGCATACCTCCACCTCCCCAGGATTGGGGAGGAGGAGGTATGCGCTGGAGAGAAGAGGAATGAAGGTCAGTCGCACTAAGACAGAATATGTGTGTGAATGAAAGGGAGGCAGGTGAAATGTTGAGGATGAAGGAGTAGAGGTGAAGAAGTCGTAGGAGTTTAGATACTTGGTCAACTGTCCAGAGCCACAGGGAGTGTGGAAAAGAGGTTAAGAAGGGAGCGCAGACCGGGAGGAGTGGGTGGAGAAGAGTGTAAAAAGTTGTCTGTGACAGAAAAGTAGCAACAGATGTGAAGGAAAAGGTTTCCAAGATATTAGTTAGAGCAGCTCTGCCGTTGACGGCTTTGAGATGGTGGTAACAGGAGGCAGAGCTGGAGGTGGCAGACGTTCTTTGGGAGTGAGGATAATGTACAGGATTAGACAGGAACACACCAGAGGACAGACAACGTTAGACGTCTTGGTGGCAAAGTCAGAGAGGGCAGATTGAGATGGTTTGGGCCCCTGAAGAGGAGGGATAGTGGATCTATTGGTAGAAGGTTGCTGGAGATGGGGCTGCCAGGCAGGGGAAAAAGGAGAAGACGAAAGAGGAGGTTTCTGGAGAAAGGACATGCAGTTGCTTGATGTGACAGAGGAAGATGCAGAGGACAGGGCAAGATGGAAACAGATAATCCGCTGTGGCGACCCCTAAAGAGAACAGGCTGACAGATGAAGATGTCATACGATGCTTTTGTTGTACTATATTTTTGGAGATGTCGGCAGCGTGTGCCATTTTTCAGACCAGCCTTGTTTTGTTTGATGGAGGTTTTTTATTATTATCAGTAGTTGTATTAAGGTGTGACTGACAAAAAAAAAGTTATTGGCTTATTCATTCTTAACAAATGGAGATATTTAGGATTCAGCAGTGTCCGTAGTTTTCTATATCAATGTAAAGTATCACAGAAAAGAAAAACTATTTTAATGTCAAAGATCTCAATAAATGGAAGCTCTTAGTTTGACTTGGGTGGCCTTCTAGCAAGACTTGTTTTAGCACGCAAGTTTGAGTCGGTACCAAAACTTATAACCTTTAACCTGAATTCCACCAATGTCAGAGAGATTAGGTTTTTTTGAGGAGGTGTGGATGTTGACACTCCCCATGGGCCAAGGTCACGTCCCAATTCCACTCTGAACTTGTTAGCCACGTTTCTTGATATTTTCCGCTTCTCAATTTTTGCCCTCGTCCTTCTGCAAACCCTAAATCTCCTCCTCAAACGGATACTTTAACCAGGATGGTGTGCTTGCCGCTGTGTGGAAACAACCTATTCTGGATAAAACGCTTTCAGCTCGTGATGCTGACAAATCTGGCACCACCAGAAATAGAGTAAATGTGTTTATTAGATGCAAAGAGTCTGAACGTGGAAGTGCAGATGATGAGGAGATGATGAGGAGAGTGCTGCTCCTCTGGCTGATGGTTTAACTTATTTTGGGACAACTGTACTTCTTCTCATTAGTCCTGGTGATAAGACGGTCGTGAGAGCTCTGGAGCTTTTGGTGGCTCTGCAGCTATTTTAAGAAGTTACACGTCGGCGTCTGGTCTGATGTAGAGGTGGCATCCGGCCGATATATGGCGTTTTGAGATAATAAGCTTTGGCGAATGCGTGAGGTCACAAAGCCAATAAACAGAAAATATCTGCAAATGCGCATCTTATGAACGGCTCATAAGAAGTCAAGATGTAGAGTCAACTAGCATAGCATGCGTAGCAAACACAGTTTTAAGCAGAATGGAGTCTCAGCCAAGTATTTTTTTAGGTGCGTTCTGCTCCTGCTTTCATCAGATTAGTTCACGTGGAGCACGAGGAACAATCATTTCACTCCCCCTCTGCGTTTACCGGGAGAGGAGAGCCGAGCCCGAATGCTGTATCAAGATTAAACACTGTTTTACTGCAAGAGTCTCATTGATCCGTAGCTGTCATGCAGTACGCAGCAATTTGCTTCGTTGTGTTTAAGACGGGTGTTTTATTCACGCACTTGACGTGTTATTGATTGGGTTGGAATAAGGATGTGACACGGAGTTTCGTTTTGCTTCACCAACTCGGAGGCTGGCTGCGGGTCAAAGAAAACATTTTTAAAAACCAATATTCTGGATGAAAAAAAAACTCCCACCCACCCGTTCTGCTCTCTATGAAACCGTTTTTAGCAGGACAGATGTTTGAGGTGTCTGTGAATAGGGCCGTGTGGGTGACGGAGCATCCTGCTTCAAATATTCTCTCGGTGGTTTACTTTTGCTGGGAGACACAGCGCCCGGGTTAAACCGCCTCTCCTTCTTGGCCGGGACAAACAGAGGACGCAGTGTTTCTCAGACGATCGTTGGGGGATGGATGTTTTATCCGTTTTCCTTTCCTCTGTCAGCTGTGATTCATGGTGACCTGAGCTACTCAGTGAAACAAGTACTTTCTGCCAATGTCTTTTTAAACTTTCCATAAACCCAATGCCACCACATGCAGCTATGGCTGTCAGAGGAATGCCAGTGGAAGTTTATTATGCCGACTGATGGAATTCAAACTAAAACTAGGCCTACGCTGTCAATTCTACGAGCATGGGTATATTCCAGAAAAGCCTCCACTCCCCTGCATTATACAAGCTATCCCCCTGAATGAAGTCCTCTACTTAAATGTGAAATTGTTAAGTGTTTTTCGTAGAAAACCTCCCCCTATTGAGGAAAATTGGAACTGTTGGAGTAAAATATGAAACATTCAACAGGGTTTTTCTCCTGTCGATTTATATTACCAAATTTAGACTAAATCGGACAAATGTTTGAGAAGTTTATGTCCCAAAAACAATAAAAAAAGAAAGAAAAGAAGCTACCCCTAGTAGAAGCTACCCTAGTTAGTGAAATATAAATTGTTTGAGTACAATATGACATATACGAGGTAAATCTCCGTAAGTCTATTCATATGCACCGAATTTAGTCTAAATCGGACAAACGGTTGAAAAATGATGGCTCTCATGGACATAAAGCGAAACTTAGTGTTAGAAATATATAACCGACCTTTCACCAAATTAGTCCAGTTCTTCTTCCAACTCAGGTCCGAAATGAGCAAGTAAATAGTTTTTGAGTTACCACGTTAACACGAAGAATCAGTGGCTTCGACGACGATTCCATAATATCATAATATCATAATATCTTATTTTCACTCTTGTGAAATAATTTGGCTGCGATATTGCACAATAACAATAAAGAAATAAATGAAAATGAAAAGAAAAGAGGAGAGACTTTCCTCAGGGACTTCCACGGGCAGCTCTTGTAGCTCACACCAGATGAAATGCAGACCACCCGTTTCAGCACCCTGTTGATGTTCCAGGTGTCCAGGCTGCCTGTCGGCAGACGTTCTATGGTGGCCCGGTAGAATCCCTGAGGATTCGAGGTCTCATCCCAGTTTTGTTTAGGTGCCGGTTTCCGTCGCAGTAGTGTGGGTATCTCATCTGTAAGGTTTAGCTGTTGGTTAAGCATCTAATGTCTATGCAGTGAGCTAATATTACGGACTGGACTGACGTTTAAGACGTTTTGTGAACTTTCACCCCTGCTATCACAGCATTTAGCTATGTGGCAGTTACTAATCAGAAGCAATTAGCTATCCAATGCTACGCTGAGCCATAACAATAAAATATTTTCTATTGTGGGAGAGAGAGTATGTGCTTTTAATCCAGAAGTGGAGGCGGGTAGGAGAGCAAGTATGAGGAAGATAAGATTCGTAAATCTTATCTTTGTCTTTTGTCTTAGAAGAGAAAGAGAAAGTTCAGATTTTTGCAATTCCTTACGTTCCTGTGATTTGGTTTATTGTTGTGTCAAGATTAAGATCAGTTGGTCACAATCAAAGCCGAAGGGCAGCATTCTTCAATGAAACTGTCTCTTTTAAGAGGGGGTTTCGAGGGAAGTGATCCGGGGCCGCGTTTAGATGTTTCTACTCCAAGTGTGAATGAACAGAACAGTCATCCATTACAACCAGACCCCAGCGGCTGGTTCTGACGGCTCATTTGGCCTCAGGCAGCGGCTGCTGAGAAAACATAATTATTTATTCACTCGATAGTTTAACACTCATGTTAGCTGCTCTCCATTCTCCCTCCCAGCACACGTACTTTCATATTTTGTAACAAGATGATGCATCCGTTTTCTGTCCTTTTGATTTTTAAGATGTCTTGCATAACTTTACCGTGGAAACAGATGAATAATTCAGAGCTGTGTTCAGCTACTTAATTGAACTATGTGGCGAGTTGTGTGTAAATCATCAAAACTCTGTACTTGGGTTTGAATAACTCTGACTCTGTTATGTCATTACAGATAAATACAGTTCAGCGCCCACGTCCTTTGAGGTGAGTCTGACATTCCCTGTATTCGCTCCATGTTGCAGCAGGACCTGGAGAAAGAATATGCTGGGCTTTTATTTTTTTGAGTAGAACTGGTGAGGAATCTGCTTGATCTGTCAGTTCAGCAGTATGTGGTTAGAGTTTCTGCATGTACACTGTAAAAAAAACATATTTAGTAATATACCGGCAGTGGTGATCGCCAGAACTTTAACGTACAATACCCTGGGAAAAAAAGACATGCTATTATATTATATTATATTATATTAACCTGGTTACAAAGATATTAACCCTTTAATGTCATCACCAAGAAAAAAAAAATTTTCTTTGCATATTTTATTTCTTCGGAGCATTTATTAATTTAATACCCTAGTCACTCTAAATGTGCCACAAAATGACAAATGGTTTGCATGTGTTTATACTCTAAAAACCAAATCAGAGTTATTGATGAGATTTGGCTCAATTTCAACTGTACTAGCTCAATTTTGGTATAGCATGTTTTTCAAAAAATGACTTGAGACCTGTTAGACTTTATTGGTTGAATCAAGTGACATAGTTCTGTTATGTATGACCTCACATGCTTTAATATTCCACAAATCCTACTTTACATTCTCAATCGCCACAGTTAGTGTCCCCCCCCTCAGTGGTCCCCCGGACTTGTGGTGTCCCACAGGGCTTCATCCTCGCCCCTTTGCTCTTGACACACACACGCGTTGCAACTGGGTTATATTATTGAAACCGTCATTCAAGTTAACGTTTTTCATATTTTAGTTACTAGGGGGAACTTTTTAATGAAAAATGCTGTTTTTCTGACAGTTTTGAGGAGTTCAGTCAGGGTGCTGGTTTATACAATGCAGGGGATTGTGGGCTTTTCGGTGGTATATACCCTTACTGTCTGGGACGACAGCGTAGGCCTAGTCTGTTCCATAGATGTCCCTAAGCGATGATGCATTCAATCTGACAGGGAGGGAATGAGCTCAGTACAAATTGCGTGCTTTACTTTATTAGCTCAACTCAACACAACTTTATTTATAAGCACATTTAAAAAACAACAGAGTTGTCCAAAGTGCTGTACAGTCAATAACAACATAGACACATGATTAAAACACAATGTTACACCAAATAAAAGCAGTGAGACCAGAAAGAATGAAAAGTCCAACAACTCATCCTGGATTAAAAGCCAAGGAATAAAAGGATGTAGTTATTATTTAGTTATTGATGTGCTGCTGCACGATAATACAGGCGAGCGCAGATCAAGAGAGCACATCTTTGTTCTTCTACTCTTTTTGTTCATATATGCATTATTTTTTTTATCATGCACGCAAACATCATCACCAGAATCACGCGCAGAAGACATGGGAACAGTAAGTGTCGGATCAAGCCAAGGACATTACGCAATTACACTGTGAGAGATCTTCCTCAAAGCTTCGGTTTATGTACACAGACTGATCCCACAGAGAGTCCGCTGTCAACTCCCAGCACTCCCGTCGTCCTTAATGTTTTGTTTGTCTTGTGCTGCATGTGATGGCAGGCGTGCACCGTATGTGTGTTTTTGCATGGCTTGGTTGGAGATTGAATTCCTCTGCCTCAGCTGATATGGTTGAACAGCAGTTGGCCGTGGGGGCCGGACTCTGAGCCTGTTCTCACACTGGGTGTGTGTATCCTGTTGGTTGTTTTGTAATAACATACGTGTTGACACTGTGTACTTGCCACGCCTAAACCTTTAGGTCACACCTTGTTATTATGAAGAATTCATTATTTTTTTGGTCATTAAATTGATGAGTATCACTTATCACGTTGTATTATTATTATTATTTTATTATCGTAGCAAGTGGCCTCATTTATTTTTAAAGCAACACTGTGTCTGCAATAGTTCACATTTTACCCACTAGGGGGAGTTTTATTTATTTATTTTTCACGGACAAAGTGTTTTTTTCGGAAATAACTTCCTCTCGTTAGTCCAATTTATCCATCTTATATTTGTCATATATTTGAACAGTAACTGAATCTTCACACCTAGAAGTCCCTATATTTTTCTAAATTTAGCTCATATGAATTACGACAAGGAAATCTGTGTTTTATTACGACGCTCAGAAAACCTGTATTTATCTTCATATTACTGACTTCATAGAAATAGTTAGGTTGATGGGTCAGATTGAATTTTAGGATTTCAATCAGAAGGATTTCTTGTACAACGCAGGGGATTGTGGGCTCTTCAGGGCTTTACCCATTGCTCTTAATGACAACATCATGGTCCTAGATATATCCTGCAGTGCGCCATTGTTTTAAAATCTTGTATTGTGTGCAAATTTGAGATTTTAGCGAATAAAAGTAAAATAGAAATAAAAGTCTAGAGTCTAAAGTAAGAGTCTAGAAGAGATTTATCTTCTTGTATTTCTCTGTACCTAATCTGATTTTGTGTTCTAGGAGACTGTTAATATTAGCTGGAAATACAAATTTGACCTGCTGCTTCTCCTCGTTTCATCCTCAGATCCTCTCAAATTACTTTTTTATTTTGGGAATGCAGCAACTCAAACATATTATTGCACTTCTAATTGAATTACACAGTTTTGGGCCATAATCCTATGCGCCTCATGTTCTGGCCTTGTGTGTCTGTGTATGCGTGTTGTCTCATAGCCTTGTGTAAGTGAGTCACCCGAGTAACCAATTGAATCCGGTGGCGTTAATCACTAGCTTCCGTTCAGTTGTCCCTCTTTCCTTGTTTTGCACCACAGCTCAATGAGGTCGCACAAGACATTGATTTCTTACTTTTCCCTAAAACTGACCATGACTCGGCTCAACTTTTGCAGATTTTTTTTCCCCTCATCCACAGATTTGGTAGTACTTGTACCTGTATGTCTGTGAAATCTGCTCGTTCTGTTGTAGCCTTCAGGAAAGCCTGACCCACTTCGGCCTTTGTCTGAAGATTAAGGTGAGATTAGTTGGTGTCTGCTATTAGTGGTTCTTCAGTTTGCCAGGGTGCGAAAGGTAAAGGCTTGGACTTTGAAATGGATCCTAATGGCCTGGATTTTAGTTGTCGCCGCATTAGTCAGCAAATGCATTATTTTCCAATGAAATGAACGTATCATATGCAATACAATAAAGTTTGAAGCTTTATTCTCACAGATTTGATTTACCTTCCATTCTGGGCTGGTTGATCAGTATATTCGTATTTTTGCGTGTGGATGTGGTTTTGGAGTGTGCATTTGTACGGGGGCTGTGTCCCCCCCCCACCCCCGAAACCATGTTTCTTTTTTCGTGTCAGCCCTGACAAAAGTACAGGAGAAGCGTCATGTTTTAATCTCTAATTATTTGCTGCTGAATTTCTGAGCAATTACCTTTGATGGTCCCTGCCAAGCTGCTATCAATAAGTACAGTTTGTGTGTATCAGATAATAAAGTGTGTTTTTGGGTCAGCTCAGACTCCTCTTTCTTGAGTTGAGACGCGGCACCCCAAGGGCCTCAAATTGACCAGTAATTAATTGTTACTTCCTGCTTTTATCTAATTCAATAGTTGTTGTTTTTTTTGTGAGAGTGAAGGCTAATTTTAAAGACACACAGCTCCTAAAGCTCATATTACTGTCCTCAAGGTTAAATTTCTGCCTCTTCAGGGATTCTGACAGAAGGCACAAAGGCTCAGGTTTGCAATTTATTGGGTAGCATGAGCTATTTGAGTCCGGGTGTTCTATTTAAGGGCACAAAAAAAAGAATCTATGGATCTATTTCTTATTTTTTTGGTCCTGTCAGTCCAGACAGAAATGATTATCTAATCCTTTACAGTCAAAGATTCCAGGAGCTACTAGAAGGTCATCGAAGTATATACGCTGTCATCTAGAAGTATTTGCACCCTTTAAAAGAAATAAGTCAAATGAGATGCAAAAAATGTCTTTATTGTCAATGCCCATGATCTTTAATTCAAATTATTCTCAAGATTCTAACCTTTTGTTCAAGGCTAAACGGCTTTATTCAAGTTAGATTACATTCTTTATTTAAACAAACATTTTTCTCTAAACCCCGTGTGCGGC
Source organism: Lophius piscatorius (assembly GCA_009660295.1). Lineage (NCBI taxonomy): Eukaryota > Metazoa > Chordata > Actinopteri > Lophiiformes > Lophiidae > Lophius > Lophius piscatorius. Next base: position 47,938 of record VRLP01000743.1, read on the forward strand.
AATTATTGAAGTGGTGACAAGTGACATTCTGTTTCACTGGGTTATAAATAGGAGGTGATGAGGCCTAATTCTCTTTGATGTTGTTTGACATACTTCACAATGTTAAAGACCGGAGAACGCAGCAATGACATGCAAAGAAAAGTTGTAGAGCTGCGCAAATATGTCAATGGATACAACAAAAATATGTCACTCCAACTGCTGTGTTGTCTAAGAATACATATTTGTGTTTTCAAAGATATATTATTGTATTGATTTACCGTCACAGTTAAACAGTCGGTTTTAACAGTTAGATCAATAACTAGAAAAACCACTCCGAGAGCGATAACCTTTCGCCAAGGCCCAGCAGTACTCTAGTACTCTAGACGTTATTGTGATGAGAATCAATTAAACGGCATTATGTATGAAAATTTCATGCAGACTCATCCATTAATGTATGAGGTATCGCCAGCCTCTTAATCTACCAACAACTCCATAAAATTCTCTCTCTCAAATACGCTGTAGCCAGAAAGCCATCACGAAAAGCACCTCATACCCACTGTGAAGTCTGGTGGTGGATAGCTGATGCTTTGGGGCTGTTTTTCCTTCAAAGGCACTCTCCTTAAAATGTGTTTGTTTGAGATAGAGGTTAGATTTTTGTGAATAATTTGAATATGAAACATACAAAGACATTTTTGCAACTTATTTCACTCTTTTTTTTTTTTTTTTTTAATGGATTTTGATCGGATCCTGTATGTAAATGTTTGTGTGTTTGAATAAAATGAATGAGGATCGTGTGAAGATGCATGTTTTTGCCTCCCTCGGACAAATGTGTGTGGTGTTTAGAGCGCTGTAGAGATGATGTGGGGTCAAACAAATGTCGTTATTTTGCAGCTGATGAATAATGGATGCAGGAAACCAAGCTAACCTGAATCTACATCGTCATCTTTTATGTCAGTGATGGCTTTGTTATCCAGAAGGACATCTTTTCAGTCTTCAGCATCTTCCAGCCGACTTCCCAGTTGAATGCGCCTTTGACAATTTTAGACCTGGAGCTACAAAAGAGCGGCATAGTGTCCCATCCCTCTCTGAACTGTGGTGGTTATGCGACGGACTGGATCTGCCCCTCTACCCTGCAGGGGAAGATTTTGAGATTTTGAGCTCTTGTTACGTAACTGTTTGTGTTGTGATGACAGTGCTCCTCTACTGCAGCAAATGCAGAATGCTGCTTAGCTGCTTTAGAGATGATTATGCTTCAGACTGGACCTGCAGGGAAGAGGAGTCGACGTGTCACACCATCTGTTGGGGTGTCACGTCGACAGAATCCATATGTTTGTTTTCACATGAACGTTGGGGTTAACTTCACAGAAGTCAGAATATTTAAAAAGGTGAGCTCGACGTGCATATTGGCCTGTTTTATTAAAGGTAGATCAGAAAGTGTTAAAGTTCATGGACTTTATTTGACAGAGGCGTTACCATGTGTGTCGACTAGACAAATAATAAGGCCTGATACTTTTCATTCATGAAGGGTTGGTAGTTCATCTATGGAAAACTTTACTGCAGTGGAGCTTGACTTTTTCCTTTCATGTGCTTTTAGTTGCTTCTCTTTAACACAATTCGGACATTCTACGCACACTTGTGTGCTGTTTGACGACATTCACACTGCAGGACAATTGTGGCCCACGTCTGATTCATTTTGCTCATATGTGTCTTTTTCATGGCAGTGTGAACAGCAAGAACCACGTGGAATCTGATTTTCTTTTCTTTTCCAGTTCAGATTTGGGCAACTTCCACTCCATTTGGTCCTAAATCAGACACAGGTAGAATTTTTGTCAATGTGACCTCAGTCTGAACTGTCAGATTGGAATTCATGCGACTTTGACATCATCTTCCATCAATATTCATCACAAAGCTGCAGCTGAGACGCTTTTGACTCATTTTTTTCAGATTTTTCAATTTTCTGGCCTCTTTTGCACAACACGTCATAAACGAAAGCGTTCAAACGAACTTTAGTGGCGTCCAGTTTGCTTCCATTTTTGGCCAAAACACGTCATAAACGAACACAATGGAATGCATCTCACACCTGGTTTCTTAGATTTACTTTAAGTTTTTCAGCTACATTTGAAAATAATAATCAATACTAATAAGTGATACTTTATTTATTTGAGAGCCCGGTGAGCACACTGGGTTCAGAGTCTTGCTCAAGGACCCTCCGACTTGTAGACTAGCTGGGGCTCGAATCGGCTACCTTCATATCCTCCCATTGAGAGACGGCCCCTTTACCCATATTGATGCGCTATTCATGTCAGTCAGTCGGTTCACCTGTGATGTGGATTATCTACCGCAGCAAACATTGAGTTTTTCCACCAACAGGGGGAATGGGTCCTTTATCAAAAGGCCTGGTGTTAAGGGTATGTCTTGCCCAACAAACTGGTTATCCACTCTTGTTGAGGGACCACGAACCATTAACAGGGTCATGTTTGAGGAAAAATAACAACAATTTTCCGATTTAATTTTCTATTTTATGAATAGTTGTGCTTATTTGGCACTAGTGCAGTCTGTGACTTTCACAATTTGATATGAAACAAAGCATTCCCTCAGGTTATTCATGAGGGAAAAATTCACTTCGTATTTGTCATCCATTCTCAAGACCGTAATGAGAGAAGGAGCCTCTTGAGTATAAAACGACTGATTGTTGTAGAACATAAGCCTGAAGCTCCTTTTAGCCCGGGCAATAACACCATGCAAGAGTCTAGAATCCCTGTTTGTTTGTGGGGCATGAGAGAAGTTGATTCTGAGGTGAGAGGAGTTTTTTATGAATGGATTTTAATGTCACGCACCATTTGTGATATTTGTGTGTGTTACTGTGGAGTAAGCTTGTCTCACGGTCTTTATTCGTTGACAACCGGGTGACTCATCCTGCTGCATTTCCCAAGAAGCATTGGAAAGTGTAGGCAGTTCCCGACGACACCTGTGGTTGGCTGAGACTGCAGTGATGAGAACCTAAGCGTGTTTCGCCCACCATGTCAGGCTACCACATATCCTGGTTGGAGCTCTTTTCATTTTGTTGTCAGGTTCCAATCCTTTCTGCTCTTGATTGAAACCATGCTGAGGATTCTCAGGCCATCTTTTACAGCACTTTATCTGTATACTCGCCCCCCCCACCTTTCTCTATCCAGCTCCTCTGTTTGGCATCCTTGACTCACTCTTCCAAGTCACAAGTCTTCAAATGAGATAATGATGTGTCGTGATCATCTTTCCTGTTCTGCTCCTCGCCAACCTTTGGCACTAGCCGTACTTGAAATTCATTTTTCTTATTTCATCTGACATCCATATCCTCCCGTCTTCTTTTGTACGGTTTTACATCTAATAATGCCGGACCTTTGGCCAATTGGTCCAAGATGTCTTTAATATATCCAAAAAAAGTCGGGGATATAATGGAATTTTCATCACTGCCGCCACAGAACCGACGTGTCAACGCTATAATTCAAACACTTCTTCATGGATCATTTTCAAATTGTACCCATGCAGAACTTAGTACGAGGAAAAACTGCGTGGATTTTGGGAAAACTGGGTTTTATATATCCACTAAAGGGAGATTTATCTACCAAACTTATTTGGTCCTAATTTCTTACCTATATCATGTTTTACTTAATAGTTCCGATTTTACTCACTAGGGGGATTTTTCTTACTGGAATCACCGTTTTTCAGACATAAATTCCTAACCGTTGGTCCGAATTAGTCCAAATTTGGTGCATATCAATGAACTCATGGATATCTCTCTTGTATACATAATATTCAACTCTAAACGTTCATTAAAAAAAGTAGTTCAATCAGAGGGAACAACGCAGGGGACTGGGGGACTTTTCAGGCGTATGCGCTTGTCGTCAGGGACGACAGCGTAGGCCTAATACATACTTTGGTAGACCTAAATGCCAATGATGTAAAGAACATTAAGACTTTCTCTGTGAGCTTCTCTTGAATTATTTGTTATTACAAGTCATTTTATGTTGGTGGGAAAATTGGATTTAAATAGTAACTGAATGCTAAAATATTCTCCTGCCTTGCTGGTATGACAAATTTCCCTCATTGGTCGCTCTAGTAAATCTTTGGTTGAAATTATACATGCATACAGGTTGGCTGGGAGCGACTTTATAACATTATAATGAAGCAAAAAAGATTTTCCCTAAAAAGATTTTGGACTACTATGCGTGTTCAAATGTTGATGTTTGTGTCCCTGCGTGTCATGAATGAAGTCCTCAGTCTTGTCTGTCAATCCACCATTCCCTTCAATCACCGCCCGCTGCAACGCATGTTTTCCTGGAGATGGATTATAAGCTTACATAATAAGACACTAAGGAAAAGGGTATTAATTTCAGCCGTGGAGCAGGATTATCTGCTGCACCCATGAGATGGTTGATAAATGATGGTGCTACAGCTTCAGCAGTTCAAAACGGCTGTTTCTCCAGGTCAATATTGATAAATTCAGAATGGAGGCTGTTAGTACTTTCTTTATTATGTTGGTGTTATGTGTTCTAATGGGATGGCATTGTAGCTGAGTCAAACTGACCCCGATCCACAAATAGGAGCATGGGATCATTATAATGGAAGAGCCACACATTTTCACTTTTTAGAGAAAACAATGTAAGCGTTTGAAAATCCATCTAAAAATTGCAATGTTTTATCTAGTGATAAGCTTTTAATGTCATCACCAAATGAGGCATAAATGGTTAATGGTTAACAGCCTGTCCCACTTGTCCAACAGTACCTAACAGGACTGGTCCAATGTTTCTCATGCCTACTCCTAGAGGTTCGCTTGGGTACTTCAGGAGTACTTGAGTTTTTTGTTACAGTAATAACTTCAATTCAGAATGCTAATAAATGTCCAATAAATCAAACAGGCACCAAATTGTTCGAGTTACTGAGTTTCATTTCAAATTTAGTGCCATTTAATTTTTACTGAGTGGTGACATTGATGAATGATGGTTTGTCATGAATTTGGTGATGGTCGTGAACATGTCACATAGAAATGTTACTACCAAAAATGTTTTGAGCTAATCAAAAGATATTTGGCTGACATGAGTTTAACGAGATTGTCATGACAATGATTTCTCAGTCCAGTTGCTAAAGCCACCGAGTCCTAAAGTGCCCAGTAGCGCCTAAACCCACCCCGGTGCTTTTCCCCGGCAACATCGACTCAAGCTTCACCCACATCCACAGACTTCATTTGGACACTTAGTCCACTACCACAGTGGATTAACTTCCTTAATGGAACTTAGTCCACTACAAACTACTGCCACAAGTTTCTTTGCTTGATATTACAGAAAACAATGAAGAACAGTTTAATAAACCCACTGGAAATGTTTCATTAACTGCAGGTTGACAGTGGAATGTTAGGCTGCAGCACGTAACGCAGGAAAAATACAAATATTATAAGTATTGGGACATGCTGTATATCACATAACTCATGTTGGGCTCAAAGGCGAAAAAAACTTGTTATAGCTTTATTATTACATAGTTATTATGATGTCACCAGTGATTAGACAATGACGGATGACTAAATGGCTCAGTGTAAATGAAAATGTCAGACAATTTGTATAGTAAATCTTGTGTGTGTAAGAATTTACATATGAAGCTTTTGCATAGTTGAGATGCTGAAAGACGGCGTTGTTGAAGCAGCAGCTCGAAGTGAGCGCCGACAGAAATTTGAGTGCTGGGTGGAGTTAAAGCGTCAGTGCTGAAAAGAAGCTGGAGTCGCTTCAAGTTCAAGCTTAGAGATGAGTTTTAGTCCTGAAGGAAATGTGCTTACTAACCAAATGATTTGTCATTGCTTTTATTATTTCATTATATTATTATTCCCTAAATTTCCCCTGCGGGGATTAAAAAAAAAGTTTTCTATCTATTTCTCTGTTACTAATCAGCTTGACATTTATGGACAAGCAAAGCCCTGGCAACCAGAACGTATAATAACTCACTACAAAGTGACAGCTCTAGACGCTCCTTAGGAATCATACTTTAAACGGGCTCTTCAGAATCCAGATTTTGTGTTTTGTGGCCAAAACGTGTCCCTCCTCACTGAGCTCTAACATAGATCAGTCGTTTTTCCAAACGTCGTTTCAGGTCTGTGGTCCGGTTCTTGTTAGTACGATAACTCTAAAAATATTTCATGCATCATTTCCAATTTTATACCCAGATTGACCTCAGTGCGAGAAAGAACTGGGTTGATTTTGGGAAAGTTTGTTTGCATATTTGCCCCACAAGGGAGTAGCTTTATCTCTAAAGGTCTTCAGGCCATAACTTCCCAACCGTTGATCCGATTCTGTCCAAACGGGATTTCCAGCCGGGACATTGGATGGTTGGGGAGAAAGTGTCTAATTGGGAATTGCCCATGAAAATGATCGACCAGCTGTTCAACAACAACAAAATAGGAAAACTGTCAATTAGTAGATAAAACTTAATAGCTGTAAGACTAATAATAATCTGTAACATCTTGTTTATGCTCTGCCTCGCAGGTCATCGACTCTCTGGGTGTCATGATCTACAAAGCTCTGGACTACGGCCTCAAAGAAAATGAGGAACGGGAACTGAGCCCGCCACTCGAACACCTGATTGACGTTATGACTAACGCAGTAGACACTGAGAGCGACCCCTGTCCCGACGAGGGCTACGAAGCCACAGAAGAGGAGGAGGAGGAGGAAGATGAGGAAGAGGAGGAGGAGGAGCCCGTTTCGGCTACTACCACCAGCAGCACTCGCAGCTACCGAGACATCATCACGGTAGGTTATTGTGGCGATTCGGAGCTCTTCATCAATGCTTGGATTAAGCTGTTCTTCCTCATTGAAGATGGTTGCAGGCAGTCGATGCATTTGGCGAAAGTACAACCTCTGTTATCCCTATTATGATATATTTATATATAAGAGTCAGGGATATTATGGATCGTCTTTGCAGCAGATGCTGTCTGTTAAGGTGGTAACTCAAAAACTATTTCATGGATCTTTTTCAGATTTTATACCTCCACAGACCTTTGTGTGAGGATTGATTAGGGGAAAGGTAGGTTGTATATTTCAGACACTAAGGGGAGATCTATGTTGTTTACCGTAATAGTTTATATTTTGCTATGGGGAGCTTTTTCACCGAAACAACGTTTTTCAAACACAAGTTCCTAAGCGTTGGTCCGATTTAATCCAGATTTACCTTAAATGAACCTCTTACTTATATTTGTCACATTTTAATGTAATTGTTCATATTTCACTCACCAAGTTTTTTGATCGTTACTTTCCGACCATATTTCTGATTATGTCCAAACTGGCTCACATCAAATCTACCTTCTATATATAATATTTCACTATAATAGTTCATATTTTATACGTTAGGGGGAGTTTCTGTGGGCAACACAGTTTCTCATCTGTAATTTCCCAACAATAATTCTAATTGCGTCTAAATTTGGCTTATATGAATCGACACAATGGAAATTAGTTTTATTACTGAGCCCAGAAAAACTAGTTGACAGTTTTTATCTTCATCATTGAGTCACTGCAGGATCTGATCTTACAGCATATTGTAGGCTTCATAGAGATAGTTAGGTTGAGTCAATATGTACTGTCGGAAGTGATTAATGAGTCACGTTTAATTTGTGGCGATCGATCAGGGGGATTGCTTAAGTACAACGCAGGGGACTGGGGGCTTTGCTCGGACATACCCCTCATTTCGGGGTATTTTCCGTCATGGTTGGAGGCATCAGTTTGATAATAATCCATCAGTGGCCTGTAAAATGTGCAGAACGTTTTCTGACCTTGCGTATTTTTTTTATTTTTATTCTGCTTTTAAGGTTTGCATGTAATTCTTTTTTTCCAACTTTATTTTAATGAGGTCCGTTTAACCACCGCATCAACCCATCATTACCACTCCAGCCCCGCGCACATTCTCTCGACGGGACGCCTCACGTTCTTGTAAATTCCCCACGCAGCTTCTGAATAGCGGACTGGTAATTACAGCTATGCAAACACACTGCCGTTTGGGTTTTTTGTTTACAGGCTTTAAAAGCCCATGACCGTTATATAAAGAATCTGGTATAGAACACAAATGTCGGGTCTGTTCGCGGTTCGCTGTGTCGGGTCTGGGTCCTAATCCCTCCAACAATCATTCCCTTGATTGTGAAGTGCAATATGTTGCTATGACATGGAGACACACCCACACACCATACACACACACCATACACACACACCATACACACACACACGCACGCACGCACACACACACACACACACACACACACACACACACACACACACACACACACACACACAGCCCTGACTGACCTCCCTCCTTTAAATGTTCTTCTGTCAGACTGAGTGAGACTGGAAGGTTAAAAAACAAGACTTTCTTGTCAATGGGTTTCTGGAGTCTGTTATTCCAAAGACCAGTGTAAGATTTTATTCTGTGGTATAGATCAATTGATTTTAGTGGAAACTACTGATGCAGCAGCTTTTTAAGGATAATAATCCAAAGTGCTCAGTTGTTGTTTGTCTCGAATTTCCCTTCGGTGGAGAAGAAAGCAGAAGTTTTGCGCTTTGCTACACATTCCAGCAACTAGCCAAACCCATCAGAAGAACATGAAATATGTCATAGGTCTGGTTTCGCCTTTCAATGGAGGTAATTTGACTACTTAGCCCTCACTCCGGCAGCAAGCTTTTGTCATTACAATGCCAGAGGAGTCAGATCTTTAAATAGAGTGATGCTAGTCAGGCGATGTTGCTTCATCTGGACAATCAGGTTTATGCAGCTCATCGTTGCGGTAAACACAGTGTCACGTTTTTTTTCTCTGTGGAAAACTCACGTCCTCATGTTACATCGCAACTTTGGTCCACAATAAAATTCGATGGATTGACAGACAGCCTGAATCCATTTCAGATATGATGTTCATTTTTTCCTGGAATTATCTACCGATGGAACTGAGACTGTCTGAACTTGTTACTTTAGGGGACTATAGATCTACCATATATAGAATATATCTAAAATACTATTCGTGGTCAGTGTGATCGTTTCCGAACTTACGCTATAACCATTCTGGAATTTATGTAATCTTTGTACTTTATTACCTGAAGTGCTTGAATGACAGTTGTGTATATATGTTGTATAATGTTTCTCTATTGCAACAATTTCTCTGCTTCTCTCTTGGCCAGGTGGCTTTTGGAAAAGAGCTTTTAATCCCAATGAGGATTTTACCGGGTTAAATAAAGGATATGACAATAATATTAGTAGTAGAAGTGGGAAAGGTCAACTGACTGACCTTCATCGCTGTGAGGGACAAGCTTTTGTTTAGTGTTGAAATGGCCAAGCCACTATTCGTATACTGCTTTTTGTCGGACCAAGTGCAAAGACCTTATATTTGATTACTTTTACTTTTAACCAAGTTTGCGTTGGACAAATGTTACATTTTCACCAGAAACTCCTTACTCTGAAGCTGTGAGTGGTCTAACTTTGGTAGAACAATGTCTGTGATGTACTGACAGCTCGCAATATTAAATTTGGCCTCAAGCGACACTAAGAAGATTACAGCTGACCGTCACGAGTTATTGTTTTGTTTACAGATTGTAGGTCGTGTCTGGAAATATTCAAACTCTGGGCTGTGCTGGTTCTTCAGGTATCGTTTGTATTAAAGGAGTTACTTTTTCATTTTTCCGTGACAGGGTTTCAGGAAGTACTTTTCCTCGAGCCTGCAAGCTCAACCAACAGGGTTTAATGTTACGGGGTAAACTGATATTGGGTGGGGTTCTATCCGAGTATAAAGAGTACACAAGCTCGGTATCGGTACCATTGTGTTGCATCCGTCAATCGGGTATTTAATCAACTTTGTGGGGAAAAACGTTTTTGGGTGTGGAAAAAACTTTGCGGGTGTGGGAAAACACACACACACACACACACACACACACGCACACACACACACACACACACACACACACACACACACTCAAACAGCAGCTACGACACAACCTCCTCCCAACTCTTCCAAATTAAATTGTAATAAAAAAATGTTTTCCCTTTCATTTGTTTTTAAGAAGTAATTGTCTGTCCATGATTCCTCGATAAGCAGATGCTCCTGTGAAAGTAATCCCTCTTATCCTCGACAGCTATGCTCATCCCACCTGCCCAGCCCGTCAGATGCTCCCAATCATTACCAGGCGGTGTGCCGGGCTCTCTACGCCGAGGCCAGGGAGCTCCGCACTTTTCTGGAGAAGATCAAGAGTGCCAAGGAGGTATGAACCTGAAACACATGACATCAGTGAGTTCTTGATGAATCTGTAACACATTGGTATGAAGTGAGTCATCGAAACCTGTTTCGGAGCTAATGAGGAACACATTTTAGGATTTTATTTTTTCCAGAGTCACGCCCGAAACATCGGATTCCATTGAACAAACCAATCAAAATGTGAAAGAAACACAAACACCTATGAAACATTCTGCATGGAATCATAGAAACAGATAACAGAAAATACCTAACTCTCTCTCTCTGTCCACTCTCTCTCCCCCTCCCCTCTGCTCTGGTATGTTGACTTAAACCGATCTGGCATTACACAGGTAGACTGATGACTGACTCAGAAGACTGATTATCTTGGTACAATGGCACCTTTCAGTAGGTGGAATATATTAAGCAACAAGTAAACATTTTCTTCCTAAATTTGACATGTTTGAAGACAGGGAAAAGGGCAAATGCAAGGATCTGAGCGAAAACAGCCAAATGGTGATGGCTAACAACTGCCTCGTCTCGTTGGGTTTTCCCCATCTGCAATAGTTAGTACCTACCAAAGGGGTCCATGAAAGGACAACTCGTGCTCATGTGGAGACACGACTATTCGCCGTTGTTCGACCCCGCTAAAGACCTAACGCGGCACAATTTTCTGAAAACGTTCATGCTTGTCCTGAAAGAAAGGTGTCAGAACACAACCCCCGCCCCAAGCCACAATGCGTGGCTTGAATTGAACTTGATGTGATCTGTCTTCCCTAGACATAGAACTTAGTGCGGGGAAGAACTGGATTGATTTTAGGAAAGGGCAGTTGCACATTTCTGCCACTAGGGGGACATTTATCTCCAAACGTTTATAGGAAATATTTTCTCAACCGTTGGTCCGATTTAGTCCAGATTTGGTGCATATGAATGGACTTGAAGAGATCCATATTTTATATATCATGTTTTACGCTGATATTTCACAATTTAGACACCAGCGGGAGCTTTTCTTTCTACATATATTCCTATTTGAGAAGTTGAGTCAGAGGAATTGCTTGTACAATCAGTGGATACAAGGTTTTTCGGATATTTACCCTGGTTACAGGACAACAGCGTAGGCTTAGTTTAATATTAGTGATGGAGATTGTGCTTCTTAGCTTTTGTAAAGGAATGAACTGACTCTGTCGATCACAGTTGTTGTTTTTTAGCAATAAGGATACCATTACAAAAGATGTTAAATGCAGCTTGAGCCGACCCAGACTTGACAGAACAATGAAGATAACGCTATCATCACTATTTGCTTCTGCCATTACAAGAACAAACGAGAGACTTTATTCTTTTAACCCTGTTGAACTTAATATTTTAACCTGACCGTAATGATGAATGCACAAACTTTGATTGAGAACATTTGTGAAGTTTAGTATACAGCTGGTGGAAAGCGTTAGAAAAGAGGCTGTTTTTTGTACTATTTTAGCACATTTCTCTGTTCCCTGATTGAATTGAGGTTTTAGTGAAGGTGCAGCCCGATGACTTATTCCACAGCTTATCGACCAGCAGAGCAGTACAGTCAGTACAGTTGTGCAATAGGAGCGAACTGAGACTTCTGCGGGAGGCGTGATTCATGTAGACAGTCTTATGTAATATAGTTATAGAATGAAGTTTAACTTTATTGGAATAATTTAAGCAGCTTACAGGGGGGGGGGAGAGTGGCACCGGGGTGTAGGCGCCGCTTTGCTCTTCCTGTAGCACTGACTGTAATGGATAATTGCTAATGAGTAACCATAAACAGCAACACACATTCTTGCAAATTAAGAAGTTAGTCAGTGAGGGGACTTTCAGTTTCTCTCCCTGTTTTCTTTGCTTTCCTCTGTTTTGTTACTGTGCAAATCTTCTCCTGACAGTGTCTTTAAAAATACAGCAGCTAAATGTTGTCAGGATTTAAAAAGGGAAGGAGTCCGTAGTAGCGATAGATTTCTTTTTTTTAATCAGACTTTGGAGGAGGGGAGTCAGAGAACCAGTAAAGAATGTACCCTAGGTTCCGCTGTAATCAGAGAGGGTTCAAGCTTTCTTTCCTCGATTGAATAGTCAAATTATGGATCACGATCGATGCATCTGTCCTGAAAGCCGGAACCAAACTCCTAGATTTGTGTGTATTATGAGTCGAACGAGGACTCGGCTGGCAGGGAGAAACGGCAGCATTTTGCTGACTGTGCGCTTCTTTGTTTCTCTCTGCAACACTGTCAATACTGGAAGAGACAGATGCCGACAACTCATGTGAAACAACCTCCTCTGACAGATTAACACAAAGCCTCTGACAATATGGGCAGTTTGCCATGTCCTCAATACTGTCTGAAAGACAGTGCTGCGAATGCAGTGGTACCACCGAATATCACGATTTTAGAAAAACACTTGTGAGGCGTTCAATCAGTCTCTTCCATTATTTAATGGCTTGTGTGGCTTTTTCCGTGAACAGAACCTCCGGAGAATGGAGGGTGAGGCTCGAGAACCTGTGAAAGACCTGGACGAATTACAAAATTCAGATTGGGTAAGAACAATATCTATATAATGACTCAACTGGATCCAGCTCTGTGATCATGTGTTGTATAATTACATGACCTATTTGTTTTGTTCTCCTCCAGGCTCGGTTCTGGGTGCAGGTGATGCGAGATCTTCGGGATGGTGTGAAGTTGAAGAAGGTTCAGGAGCGGCAGTATAACCCGCTGCCTATTGAATACCAGCTCACGCCGTATGAAATGCTGATGGACGACATCCGCTCCAAACGCTATAAGCTGCGAAAGGTCATGGTGAGCATTGAAATTATTTTAACTTAACTGAACAGGCTCATAAAAGTCATATATTTCTGATTTAGCAAGTTTTTCCTGTGTTTGTCACAATGTTAGGCATGTTTTTTTTAAAATTATTTAGATATAATGATGCAAAAGTAAAATGTTTCGTATAAAATTAAAGCTATGTGTCTTCATTGTCATCTGAATGTGGATGGCTGTGTCACAGTAGCTTCCTGCCAACATAACCTCATCATGTTTGATCATTTTGTTCAAGGTGAACGGAAACATCCCACCGAGGTTAAAGAAGAGTGCACATGAAATCATCCTTGAATTCATCAGGTCGCGACCCCCCCTCAACCCTGTGAGTAGCAGAGATCATCCATATGTCAGAGCTTTTTTCCCCCAATCATTGCACAATCAAACCTTAAAGGTGCAAGTGGGACTGCAGCAAGGATCGGCTCTGAGCCCCTTCTTGTTTGCCACGGTGATTGACAGCCTGACGGATGAGGTCAGACGGGAGTCTCCGTGGACTATGATGGGTCATAGATGACATTGTGATTGTTAGTGAGAGCAGGGAACAGGTGAAACAAAACCTGGAGAGATGGAGGTATGCGCTGGAGAGAGGAGTGAAGTTTAGTTGCAGCAGGATAAAACACGTGTGTGTAGTGAAAGGGAGGCAGGAGGAACGATGAAGATGAAGGAGTAGAGGTGGAGAAGGTGCAGGAGTTTAAGTAAGGGGGCAAACTGTTTAGAGTAATGAGGTATGTGGAAAGAAGTGAGTGCAGGCAGGGTGGAGAGGAGTGTCAGGAGTTATCTGTGACACTAGATTAGAAGCAGGAGTGAAGGGAGAGGTTTACAAGATGGTAGTGAGAACAGCTCTGCTGGATGGTTCAGAGATGGCGGCTCTGACCAGAAGACAGGAGGCAGAGCTGGAGATGTTCAGATGTTCTTAGGGAGTGGGCAGGATGGACAGGATTAGATAAGAGGACATCAGAGGGACAGACCAGGTTAGACGTCTTGGAGTCAAAGTAAGAGAGGACAGATTGAGATGGTTTGGACCCGTGAAGAGGAGGGATAGTGGATCTACTGGTAGAAGGATGCTGGAGATGGAGCTGCCAGGCAGGGGAAAGAGGGGAAGACCAAAGAGGAGGTTTCTGGATGTAGTGAGAGAGGACATGCAGTTGGTTGTGCAGACTAAAATGGAAAAAGATGATGGGCTGCGGTGACCGCTAAAGGGAACAGTTTGTGCAGAAATAATTTTATGGGTTGAGGCGTCACACTATTGATACTGATCGCTTGTAAGTTTCCATCAGAGCAAAGTCTCAGACATTATTTAGTCTATCAATCAGTCACTGGCATTCACAGTTGATGCCAAATGATTTGGTGTGAATGCTGGAAACACAATTTTACATGCACACACACTATCACACACACAAACACATACACACCCATTATGTGAAAACAAACAGAATTGTTTGATCACAGTGTTTCTGGTGGGTTATGTGGGAAATCGCTCTTTATTTTTGGTTCCTATGGCAATATGGCGTCTGTCGCTCACCTATGTGTTTCTCATATTAGGTCTCGGCCCGTAAACTTAAACCCCACCAGCCTCGTCCGCGGAGCCTCCACGAAAGACTGCTGGAGGGCATCAAAGCTGAAAGGAAGCTCAGGCCGGTCTCGCCGGACATGATCCGCAGGAGCCGTCTGGGTAAGTTGCTGAGAGATGTGAACGAGGGCTTAACCCACAGAATTAATACTGCTCCAACTTTGGAAGGAATCCTTCGATTTCTTCCGCTCACTGCATGGCTTCTCTGCATGAGCCTAACTCCTCCACTCTGGACAAAAAGCATTAACCACCATCGATCATGACGACTCTAACAAACCTCCTGCAGGGAGCCGTTCGCTTCATCAGAAGCACCACCGTGTTTAAAGAAGGATCGGTTCCGCCGCAGCCGCGTGCTCGAATGTTTGCTGGAACTAAAGCAGTGAAGAGACTGTTGTTGTAACCGATAAATTTGTTGGATTAAACTCAAGTGGCATTCCTCTCAATCCACTTCCTGGATGTGCTTGAGTTCATGGAGGTTAGTCAGTTCAATAAACGGTTTGAATAATTCCCATTGGTATGCAAGCCGGGCCGACTGCATACAATGATTCACGGAAGGGAAATAATTGTCTTTAAAAATCTTTAACCCTTCAGTGTTTCCGTGATGTTCACACCGGACACATTTTTATCAGAAAGTCTATAAAGTCTGAGATTATTCTTTTTTTTTTTTTTTTTTAACTCTGATGGATTTTTTTTTCTTCTCCTATTTGCTTCCGTTCCTTTCCGATATCTCTCAGTCATGCGACCTCTGAGTATGTCTTACAGTTTTGACTCCGCAGGTAAAGTTTGTCGTCACCTGTCCTGTTCCTTTTCTTCCACCTCTGATTCCAGCCTATTTCAGCGTTTCTTCCCGATTGAGACACCCTCACGCCCTCTGTTTGCTGCTTCATGCCTGTGATGCACGGCTGTCACTCACACAAGCCCCGTTTAGACTTTAGGCGATCGGATCACAAGCGTACAGCGGGACACTTCGCCGTTTACACCTGCGTCTATCATGCGTCCCCAAATGTGTCCAGCTGACATCTTGTGTTCAGATTTCGTTGCTGCGACAAGGTCAGAGGGCGTCATGCGTGGTTATCAGTCACAGATTTTTTTAGCCTGCTAGCACGGGCTACTTCCCAGCTAGAAGATGTTTCAGGAGCTAATAAAGACGTACGGACTATTCCTACAGATGAGACTGACAGGACAAAGTAATTAGCGACTTGCTAAAAGAGCGCAGGGCAAGAAAAGCGAAGAAAGTCTGAAAAGCAGCGACTTTTGCCGGTGCACTGCTAGCCACAAAACCAAACTCTACGATGGCGCAAAGGACGTAACAGGCAAGCACACACACCAGGACACATTAACATTTGCACTACAAAAGATATGTGGTCAAACGCGTTCCAGACCCCCTCGCCGAGGGGTTTGAATGATCGGATCACAGCGCGTCTGGTCTTGGTGGTCGTTTATACTTGTATTTAGCAAAGTGTCTCGCTTTCCTGTGGTGATCCGATCGCCCAAAACTTATTTACAAACCAAGTCTAGACAGGATCACAGCGCAGCTTAATCTCACGCTGTGTAAACTGTCACCTTGATGACAAGAGCATGTCCTCCAAAAGTCTAAACACATCATCACAGCAGTGATTCTACATTTTAGACGGGTTGATAGTGATTTACAGAGAACCCTGGTTCTGGTCTGTAGGTGGTGTGTGCAGTCAGTAGGGTGAGATTACAGATCATCAGTCTGTCCCTCTTGTCACCATAATCCCCTCTGACTGTTGAATGTGAAAAGTTATGCAACACGGGCATCAGCCAACAGACGAGTGTCTGAATGTAGCACACAGATTTACCGTCATTCAGACGAATGGACAGGAGTCTGGCTACACTATTTACCCTCCTCTTCTCCCGTGACCCTCCCCTCCACTCTCCAGCCCCCCCCCTTTTGTATTGAATGAACCTGTTACCCAACAGCATCCCCTGAATTTGCACCTGGTCTTGATGTTTGTGTCCGTCAAGTCCCTCAGGTGGTAAAAGTCTGATTTCAGACTATAAATGTTAATGTTGATGACACGACTGAAGGGCTTTTATTCCTCTGCAGGCGCAGGGAAAAGTATCAGCACCCCTCAGGATTTGTTCCGCAGCTCAGGTAAAGCACTCTTAGATTTGATTTCTCATGGGTCTAAGCACATCAATTAAATGTATTATTATTATTATTATTATTATTATCATATCTGCGATGTAATCTTGTCTCTTTGTGGCTTTTGTCACAAAACATTTTTCAAGAAATCTTATTCCAGCCTCCTTCATTTAGATGATTTGATGAGGAACTCTGTAAGAAAAAGAGTTCAGTCAGGCTTTCCTGAGGTGTGAATATAATGACCCTGTTGTACAAGACAGAAACAAAGGAGCTAAAAGAGTAGCTCATGAGAATTTCTACTTCTACTTCTCTAACACTGTCCATTACCAAACATTTCCTTCCATAGACACTCCTGATGCAGTCAAGAAGTTGACCGTCAGCACCCAGTCGCTGGCTAGTGGCACCATGGGGTCCAGTCAAGGTGGAGTGCAGCCCCTAAGCCAGAGAAAGAGACTGCTCAGAGCTCCAACGCTGGCTGAGCTGGACAGCTCGGATTCTGATGTAAGATTTCTGACATATCCTGGCTGTGCTCACAAGAATAAATATCCCTACTGCGTCTCGCAACCTAGAACTATGGAAGAGGATTAGGGCCACATACGGCTTTTTGATTTTTTTGCCTTTTGGAATTTTGACTTTAGTCTCGGAATTCTGACTTTAATCTCAGAATTCTGACTTTAAACTCAGAACTCACAAAAAAAGTGATCACGTGGCCCCTGAGACTTAAGTCAGAATTCTTAGGATAAAGTTAGAATTCTGAGATTAAAGTAAGATTTCTGAGAATAAGGTCAGAAATCTGTGCTAAATCAGAATTCTGGGATTAAAGTCAGAATTCTGAGATTAAAAGACAGAATAATTAGATTAAAGTCAGAAATGTGAGATTAGAGTCAGAATTCGGAGATTAAAAGTCAGAATTCGGAGATTAAAAGTCAGAATTCGGAGATTAAAAGTCAGAATTCGGAGATTAAAAGTCAGCATTCTGTTAAGTCGGAATTTTTTCGACTTTGTTCTAAGAATTCTGACTTTGAAAGACACAATAGTGAGATTAAAGTCAGAAATGTCAGATTAAAAAACTGAATTATGAGATTAAAAGTCAGAATTCTGAGATTGAAAGTCAGAATTCATAGGTGCATAAATAATCCTCCTCCTTTTAGCAGATTTGATAAATGCGTTGCTGAAATGATGTCATAGACAATCAGCATGTTCAACTGTTCTAAGGGACGATGGAGAGCTTTTATGTTTTCACAGTGATTTAAAGCCACCGACATCACATGACCAAACACGTGTTCTGTTTGACAGGAGGACGCTACGCGGAGCAGCTCAAGTACGTCCGGGTCTTTGATGGAGGACCCGTCTCGGAAGAAGGGTAAGAGCTTACCTGGAAACATATTGTGATATATTTGATTCCGTCCTGTCACCACTACAAACATATCAGAGTTGTTCAAACTTAATCTTAGTTGACAAATCTTTATAATGTTTATTCTATAACTGTCTTTTCATGTGGTGGACCTTTTTTCTCACATTTTTTCTTCTTTTATCTCCAGCTCCAGCAAAGTTCCTGTCCGTCCCTGCCACCCCACAGCCAGAAAGATATCTGCCCCCACAGAGGAGGCACTCTCTCGATAAGGAGGCCCCGACCAACGTCCGCTCCTTCGCACCTCCATCAAGACAGACCTCCAAGTCTTTGGTACGTAGGCTCAAACGAGCTGCTTGCATTTGGATTATTTAACAGGCCCTGTGTAAAGAAGTGGATGAATTAAGCTTCTAAGGATCTTATCATGGACATAAAAGCTTTTACCATCTCAATTCTAAACACGCTAACTACATCAGATGAGTCATCTTAGATGGAATGAAGCCTACAACAGCAAGGGTATGTTGCCCGAAAAAGACTCCCCCCCTGATTGAAATCCTCAAATTAAATGTGAAGCTATGTCCAAAAAAACAGTAAAAAAAATAAATAAAATCTCCCTCTAGTGTGTAAAAAATGAACTACTGGAGTAAAATACTATGGAGATACAAGACAGATTTCCTTCAGTCGATTCACCAAATTTGGACTAAATCGGGCCGATATTTGAGAAATTAAGGTGTGAAAACTTTTGAACTTTTGGAGATGAAGCTCACCCTAGTGCGGGAAATATCCAACCAACCTTTCCCAAAATCAATCCAGGTCTTCTTCACACTGAAGTCTATCTGGGTATAAAATATGAAAACGATCCATCAAACCATTTTTGAGATATTGCGTTAACAGAAAGGATCTGCGGCGGCGGGGATGACGACTCCATAATATCCACGACTTTTCGGGGGGCGTAATTATACATTTGTATGTATGTCAGATTAATCTCCTTAAACGTCCACCGACAAATGTAAATTTCTCTGCATTGTAATAACATATAATTGAATTGAGAGGAAGAGTAAAAAAGTGGTTAAATACAAGCAGATGCTAGAAATCCAGACTTTGTTGAACAAGAAGTAGTTTGCGTGGACATTGAGATTTGAATGGAGTCTTGCTAAATCCAGCAGCAATCCTGGGCGTATAAGACTCAACCAGTCCCATCATGTGACTAGTGGGTTGTTTTCCATGAGGTCATTGGTTCTCCGGGTGACAGCGTTGTTGAACAATCCCACTGAGGTTGATGGACATAATTGAAACCACAGGACAAGTGGCTTTAGTGAATTGGGTCATCCTCGTCAATCGCCACTTAAATGGCTTAAGACCACAGTCGGAATTTAGATTTAACCACTTGAAGATCATCAAATCAACAAAAATCTGTTTTTATTAATATGGTGGGGACGATTTTACAGGAGGCCTTATTTTTTTTTTTTTAAAGATTTACGCTACACTTCCAACGTATGAACTTTTTAAAATTAGTGACCACCTCTCTTACAGATGACCCCCCCCCCCCAGAATTACAGCTCTGCAATGCCCTGAGGGGTTGTGACCCGTTTTTGTCAGACCCAGCATTTACTTTTTGAGATGATCAAAGTTACTCCGACTTCTCCTGTTATTGGTTTTAATATTATGGCTGATAGCAGTATTTTTTTCCGTACTAAATGATGTAATTTCTATATTTTCTCTCTCTCTTGCCTTTCATGTCGGCGATAACTTCCTGTCTATCTCTTAACAACGACAATGATTAAACTTCTTTCAGCCACATTGACGTAAACAAAAACAACAGATTTACAGTTTTCTCATTCTCTGTTAAAGATCAAACACAAATCATAAATTATAATCATTTTACCAGACGGCATTTATCGCCCTGACAGAAAAAAATGATGTCATCTTCAGATGACTCTCGTTCTTTTCATTCTTGATTCAAGCACATGCCCAGACATTCTTAGGCTTTTACATAGATGTAAACACTTTTCTAGTCAATGCAAAACAATGAGATCTCTGTTTTACTTTCCCTCCCTCTCTGGTGTTCACGTGGTGTCTCATTATCATGTTTGCACTGGTCTTATTGCGTAAACGTGCAGTCATTTATTATATTTTATGTAATTCTGCAGCTGATGGCGGACCGCACCACCAAGGTAACTTGGCCAACATACTGTCTATCCATCACCATCGACCCATTTGTGATTTAACGCCACTATTTTGCTTATAGCAAATTTTCCGTGTTGGGAAACCTGAGCGTGGCACAGATTAGTGGCGACACAGGATGGGCGTTTATGGTCTTGATCCGCTCCATTAGTCAAAACCGATGGGGCCACTTGATGTCTATGACCGAGCAGACAGAATGAAATCATGACGCTCCTCTGAGATGAATGTTGTCGGGTGTTTTTCAGTCATAAGACCGTCTGGAAGGAAGTCCTGCCGTTATGAAATTGAATTTCACACCACGTGAGATTAAATGAGCTTGAATGTGATGATAATCGTGTTCGGAGAGAAATTCGAAATTATGTAAGAATGGACTGAAAAGCCGTAGCATACATGAATTCTTTTTGTCAGATACCTTGATCAAAGTTTGCTTTCCAAGTATCCTCTATTAGCTTCATTCTTGGTTTAAATTGAATCAAACTTTTTATATGTGATTGGCTGGATTTAATTGAAAAACACAACCTCTCTGTGACTGTTCTTTATCTCAGTCTGCCGATCAGATGGAGGTTGTCAGTGGTGCTCAGGTCACGGTATGTCCCCTTTAATACTCATTGTCGACGCATCAAACTGTGTTTGGAATCCATCCCATAAATTGTTCTTCTGTAGACTTCATTAGAAGATGGGCAAGGTGAATGGAGACTCTGGCAAACTGAGAACGGGCGTTCCTCAGGGAAGATGAACGGGTTTTACAATCGATAAATGTTTTATAAATATTGTCTTTATGTTTAAAAAATGTCTTTATTGTTATACCTATAATCTTTAATTCAAAAGATTCACAAAGATCGCTCCCCTTCATTCAGAGAACAAAATCCAAAAACAAAGAAACATTACTTTCCTCACATGAAACAAATATTTTTCTCTAAAACCTCCCGTAGGAAATCCTGTGATTAAAATTTAACTGAAGCATATTTTCAGTCCTGTTTTATATTTTTAGCTTCGGAACTCTGAAGTTGGTGAACAATGACTTCCTGTTTTACTGGGGTATAAATATGAGGCGACACAGGCCTAATTGTCTTTGATGTTCTTCACATTGGGAAAAGCCAGAGAACACAGCAATGACGTGTGAAGAAAAGTTATAGAGCTGCACAACTGTGACAATGGATGGAAGGAAATCTCTCGACGGTTAAAAATATCAGTTTCAGCAGTTAGATCAATAATTTAAACAAGTTTAAAGAGACTGGAGATGTTAAAAATCAGCCTGGGAAGAGGATCATTCTGCAAACTGACCCCACACACTGTGACGAGGATGGTTTGATGAGGAAAAGACTCTCCAAGGATTACAGTTGGAGAATTGCAGAGGTCAGATGGATCTGGAGGTCAAAAAGGTCTCCCTAACCACCATCAGATGGCGCCGCACCAACATCAACCCAAGAATGGTTCAGAGATCACAAAGTAAAGATTTTGCCATGACCATCCCAGTCACCTGACCTAAACCCAACAGAACATCTATTGGATGTGCTGCAGAGAAGTCCACAAGCGTGGACCTCAGAACCTGAAGGAAGTGGAGAGTTTCTGTGTGAAGGAAAGATCTCAGATCTTCTCCATGTGTTCTCTGACATCATCACAGACTGCAGAAGGAGACTCTGGGCTGTTATTGCGGTATTATTGCGGTAAATTATTTAGATTTTTGTGAATGATTTGAATGAAAGATCTAGGGCTCAGACAATAGAGACATTTTGCATCTACTTTTACCAATTTTTTTTAAAGCGTCGCCATCGATTCCAGAAAAGGAAATCCCCCTTCCTAAATTCTGCATTCATCATCTGATAAAGTTAGTAATCGAGTAATTGAATAAACTGATATCCAAAAGCTGTGGATCACCAGCAGGTTACTTGAGTTCATCATGTCGTCGGAAACACCGTCTGGGGATCAGAGAAAACATTGTTTTCATCTCCACCGCCTCATTGCATGTTTGGTCTTCAGGTGAAATCCTCATGGCTGCGTTTGTCAGAGATCACATCCATCACGTTCTCTTGGTCTCCATCATGAAGGTGTAGTTGTAGTTTTTTTTCATGTGGCTTGTGCTTTCCCTCCAGGAGGAGTTCTCTTACCCAGTGGAGTGTCTGGCCCTCACGGTGGAGGAGGTGATGCACATCAGGCAGGTTCTTGTCAAGGCGGAGCTGGAGAAGTTTCAGCAGTACAAAGACCTGTACACCGCCCTGAAGAAAGGAAAGGTGCGTCACTTTTCCTCCTCCAGTCATCACCAGATAAAACAGATTCTATCTACTTTTGTTTCACCTCTCCTCGTTCTCTCCTTTCCAGCTTTGCTTCTGCTGTCGGACCAAGAAGTTCTCCCTCTTCACGTGGTCCTACACCTGCCAGTTCTGCAAAAGGTGAATTCACTTGACCTAATTCCAAGAGGAGCTCCCTCCAGTTTAACAGCTTATAGTCTTTTTGTAGCGGGTGATTATTATTGCATATGTTTTTGGAACATTCTCCTGTAGAGCCTTTTGTGGCTCCCGATGTATCTGTGTCATATCTGCTAAAATCAAGTGGTGACACTCAAGTTGCCAACAGGTGGGTCTGAAGCCTCCGAGATCGATAAAATGAAATGAACCTGTGGGCGGGTCTTAAGCATCACGTATGCGTATATTATAATATTTTGTGTTTGGATCGCAGTGTTGCTGGTCAATGCATCAGAGGACAAATTTAAATGTAAATGGAATAAGAACATAATATACACCCATCAGCCATAATATTAGAACCACTGACAGATGAAGGCCTAATAACATTGGTTATCTGTCAGCTATCAGGCAGCAACATGTTTTCCACCCAGTCAATGTGTGGGAGGAACAGAAAATGGGCGAACATTCTGGATCTTATCATTGTTGTGGCTTGACAACTGGGTCAGAGCATCGGCAAAAGAGGGGTAGTCCAGAAAGGGAGTTTAGTGGAAACCCTGAGTTGATTAACCCCGAGATGAGGGAAACTCTGGGGTTTTTCCGTTTCAGAGAGCGAGGTCAGTTAAATCCGAGCCGGCTATCATAGCGTTTGTTCCTGACTCCTCCTCCTCCTGAGAACAGAGCTGTTCGTCAACTCAAACCTCAAAGTCTTTCATCTCAGGGTCAATCAACCCAGAGGTCAGGGATAAAAACCCCAGGACTTGTAGGATGTTCCGGATGTGGGTTAGTTAAGTCCTACCACGGTGGTCCAAAGAAGGCCAACCGGTGATTTTTAACTTGTTGTTTTAAACTGTTAGTTAATTTTGTGGAAGCTGCATCTCTTCAGTGTTGTTCAACTTAACAATGGGTTTTTATCTTCTCCAGGCCCGTCTGTTCCCAGTGCTCTAAAAAGGTAGGAGGCTATGGATTTAAATTCAGCTAGCAATTCAGCACTCATTTTTGGACTTTGTGGGACCGACATGTTCTGTGTTTAAATAAGTTATGTATTATTTTACCTCAGATGCGACTGCCATCGAAGCCCTACTCCACCCTGCCTATATATTCCCTTGGACCCGCCAAAGACGAGACAAGTGGCACGTCCGCTTCTGCTGAGCTAGAAAAGCACCCATTTGGTTCTGCACATAATCGGCAGAGCCTACGTAGAAGTGTTCACAGGTAAGTTAGCGCAGTGTTTATCTGTGAATACCGAGGAAAGGCGGTCAGGTTCTGGTAGTTTGTATCATTCTTTCTCTCTCTCTTTCTGTCTCTCTCTCTGTCTCTCTCATATATCAGGTCGTTTCAAAGCAGCAGCAGCAAAGATGGTCTCTCACTGGACGAGCTAGAGCTGCCCAAGGAGCTCACGGAGGACTGGGTCACCATGGAGATCTGCGTAGAGTGCAAAAAGTTCATCACAGAGATCATCACTTCCAGCAAGCGCAACCTGAGCTTGACCACCAAGCGGGCCCGTCTCAACCGCAAAACCCAATCCTTCTACTTGTCATCGTCTAGCTCGGCGAGCTTCCTGCCCACTGAGCGCACCATCAAAGAGGTGTAGGCTTTGGCGTGGAATTGCCTTGTGTTTTTTTAGTTCACGCCTCTCCCAGAGCTTAGTCGTTCAGTGGACAAAAAAAAGAAATTCCCCTCTTAGTCTATTTTAGACTGTTACGATGAAGCCAGTCGATTCCACCACCCCCCCCCCCCCCCCCCCCCCCCCCCCCCCCCCCAAAGTCGGTCGAGGTCCTTGACCCGTCTCAGGAAATGTTGCCGTGCTGTGATCGATTGATCGATACTGGAAGGGACTCAAGAGTAGCGGCCAGGTAACCAAGGAGAGCCAAGTTTCCGGAAACTGTGGGTGGAGCTGATGAAAAGTACTGCTGATGTCAGCGTTATGAACAAACCCAGAGAATGTATGTCTGACATAAGAGCAGGGTCACGTGACACAGAAAGCCAATAGCCCGTATCTCGTCATGTACATGATGTAACGGCTCATCCCTAATCGTGGCTTTTTAGTTCCTGTTTACTCCTAGCACTCAGGAAGAATCACATTGATTGTCTGGTGACAGAATGCACTGTAGATCCTGCTGTAAGGTCCGTCAGGGTCGATCGGTACCACTTCTGCCCCCCTCTCTCTCCAGCACCAGTTATTATGCCAAATGTTACAGGATATTTTTAGCCAGTAAATGAAGGACTCTTCTCTCTCGTTGTAGGGACAACGCATTGAAGAGTGAGAATATTAATATTATATTTTCTGGATGGGGTTTTAGATATTAATTATGATAGATATTGAAATATGTGCCAAATTGTTTTTTCTTTCTTTGAATGCCTTTGTACTGACGGACCTTTTGTACATATGTGCGATAAAGTCGAGGGGAGACGTATTAAGAGTAATCCAAGGTTAGATTTCTCGCCCTTCCATGTTTCAGGACGGGCAGTAAAGGCACGCGATAAGTGTCGGGTTGCAAATGTGTACATGCTGTATATCATAACTGTTCTAAATTCAGATTTAATATAAAAAAAACTAAAAACTAAATAGGAATATCATTATACCAAGTTCTAATATTTCCGCATCCAAAGTGGCTTTTATGTGAGATACTTCTCTGAAACGTTTTATTATGAGTGTTACGTTTATGTATGATGTAATGCCATTTTTATTGTATAGTTTTCTCAATTCCTCAGTGTTAATATACTCCTCCAAATCACAAGTCGCACCTTTATTGGAGCAGTTTCTCATTTATATGGTTTTTAAAAAACAAATCTTAACAAGTCTTCATTTTTCAACTATGGTTGGGGGTCCGTAGTGCCTCCTCCCAGGGTTCTGTGAATGTCTGCGGGTCGTTTGTAAGAATGGAGTAATGACGAAAACTAAACACCTCATTGAATTGAATGTATGTTTTATTGTCATTAAACCTGCTTCATGAACTTTTTCCCCATTCCACACTCATGTTCATTCAGTGTTTTTGTGTTGCCAAACGAACACAAAGCCTAACCCTCCTGTTGAACGCCGTCGGATTGGTAAAATGAAGGAAGGACTGCAGCTTTATTCCGGTCGGTTTGCTTAATCCAAGAAATTATAATACAATAATCTTTGATTTATGTGTTTCCACACATTTATCTGATTTCAGAATTTAAAGCCTTATGTCACATTTAGTATAACAGAATAGAAAAGGTGCCAGTTGTTAGTGAGGACAGCAGAGGGGGATAGAGGGGCAATAAATCCCACCATCCTGTCGTCATGGTGACATCTGCTGGTGGAAAGGGTGTATTTCAGGCATTTAAGTTTCAACTCTCAGATTTGCTGTTTTGTGCAATTGACCGGCCGCGATAGTTCTTCAAAAGTTGTGTCATTGTCTTCCTAGGAAAAGTCCCCTTGCAAGTTGTACTAAAATAAATTTTCCTGGTTATATTTTATCTCTCCCTCCTTCACTTGGTTTCATTTTTATTTTAATTCCGCTAATAAAAACATCTGAGGAAGAAATCATGCCAACGGCGGATTGATTGTGTCGCTCATTTGAATTCATTTAAGATTATATTTAATGCCTTAAATCAAAGGCATTTTACATAACTTAGACAAAATGACTTCTTTACTTTCATTGGAATCATGTCTTTTATCGAGATGTCCAGGGTCTTTAGAAGAAAAACAGCCCAACAGCATCAGAGATCCACCACCAGACTTCACAATGAATATAAGGTGCTTTTCTCGATGGTTATTTATTTTGCTACACCACACCAATCTTTGACGATTTCTTAGCAAAAGTCTCTATTTTGGACTTATCTGACCTCTGACCTTGTTCTAATGAAAGTCCCAGTGATGTTTGTCAGCCTGTAGGAGCTCCAGCGGGAGTGTGGGCGATAGCAGAAACAGCTTGTGTTGGTGTTGGTGCCGTCTGATGGTTGTTAGGGAGAATTTCTGACCTCAACATTCAACTCACCTCTACAATTCTCTAGCGGTAATCCTTAGAGACTCTTTTGCCAGTCGAACCATCCTCACGGTGTGGGGTCAGTTTGCAGACACGTCCTCTCCTAGGCTGAGTTTTAACATCTCCATTCTTGTTAAACTTCTTAATTATAGATCGAACTGTTGAAACTGACATTTTGATCTGTTGAGAAATTTTCTTGTTTCTATTAGCAGATTTGTGCAGCTGTACAATTATTATTATAATATTATAATTATTATTATCTTTTCTCTTCATCAGTCACCAACCTCGGCATAAGATTCGACCCTCAACTCACTTTTGAATCCCACAACAAACACATTTGCAAGATCTCCTTTCACCATCTCAGAAATATTTCCAAACTCCGTTCTTCACTCACCTTGAGTGATGCAGAAAAGCTGGTCCAAGCGTTCGTCTCCTCCCGACTGGATTACTGTAACTCACTTCTCACCGGGATCCCTGATAAAAGTCTTCAAAGACTTCAGTATGTTCAAAACAGTGCTGCAAGGATCCTGATGAGAGTTCATAAACACAAACACATCACCCCCGTTCTTCTTTCCCTTCATTGGCTTCCCAGAAGGATTGATTATAAGATCTCTCTCCTCACTCACCAGTGTATCCATGGTAACGCACCCTCCTACCTAAAAGAACTACTCACCCCACTGACCTCAACACGATCCCTCCGTTCTACCCACTCACACCGCCTCCTCCTCCCCCGGACTAAGCTCAGCACCATGGGTGATCGGTCCTTCTGATCTGCTGCCCCTCGTCTGTGGAATGCCCTCCCTGACCATCTGAGGGCTCCACAGACGACTGACACATTTAAAAAAGGACTTAAAACTTTCCTTTTTAGCAGAACCTAAAACTTTTAATTAACATTGATACTTTTTGGTCATGTTTTTATATAATAATTATTTATATTTTTTATCGATGCTTTTATCAGCTTTTACCTTGTAGCACTTTGAGATTTTTGTGTGTCATAAATTAAATATATTATTATTATTATTACAATTTTTCTACATACACTGCTGTGTTCTCTGGTCTTTCCCACTGTGAAGAACATTGAAGAGAATTAGGCCTCATCTCATATTTATACCCTAGTAAAAGAGGAAGTCATTGATCACCACTTTGAAGTTCCTACTCAAACAGGTGAACCTAAACATATGAAATAGGACTGGCCAGGATTTTTTGGTGTTGGCAATAATTATGTCACACATGTTTTTAGTGAAAAATATATATTTTGTAAGTTTGTAAAGTCTTTTTGAATTTTGTTGCTTGAGTTAAATGTTGGATTTTTGTGGATAATTTGAATTAAGGATCATGGGTATAGACAATAAATATGTTATTTTTTGCAGCTCATTTTATACATTTTTTTAAAGGGTACCAATAATTGTTTTGTAACACACCCACAAACACACACAAACACACACAGATTAGACCAGCGGTGAAATGCTGCCCCTTGATGGGATAGTAACAGATACTGAAAATAACCTTCAGGTCAAATCCTCCCTGAGGAGAGAGACTCTCACACACCGCACTGGTTTCTATGGAAGGCCTGCAAACAAACACACAGTCAGCAAACAGTTTGAATCAGCAGAACATTTAGTTACATCTCAATCAAAACTCTCACGGTTCGTTTCTGTGGAGAGCAACTGTGACTAACCGGGTGAAGCATGACATCTGACTCAGCTGATGTCAGATTATTCAAAATGGCCAAAAGTGCAGCTAGAATGTGAGATTTGGGGATTCGAGCCTGGAGAGTCTGCTGGGTTTTTGTGACGTTATTGTGTCTGGATAGTAATTAGGTCAGGCATCTGATATTGAATCCACTCAGACACGTACATAAAGCCTTATTGTGAGGCATTCAGCGACAGGGCTAACGAGGAGCCGTTGGACACAATGACAGTCGGGGCCCTGCCAATGTTGAGCGCGCTCAAGTTCCCTTTCGGTCGGCGCTCCAGTTTCACTGTTTACCCGCTGATGTAGAGGAATTCAAATCAAAGAGTAAAATCTGATCCTGCGTCTCTTCCCACGAGGGTCGGCTCCAGTGGGAGGCTGCATACCAGTAAGCCACTCTAAGTGAAGAGTGAGCCTCTCGGGCTCAAACTGGTAACCAGATATGGAGCCCGCATGTGAAGCTCCTGATACTAAATGCTCTTTATGACAAGAGGGCGACCTGAAGTGTCACGAGCTCAGTCACACTCTTACATCAAGTACTTTTTTGCTTTCTGTAGCAATTTCCACAATCCACTAAATGTATATATCCGTGCTGAGGATATTGCAGTTGTGCCTGATGCTTTATGGGCGGCTAATGCGTCACCTGATGGCCGGTGAGTGATGAGCCCATGTTTGCCATGCCTGCATCAACAATGCTCTCTTGAGTTTGAAGAAGCATGAGTCAGGCAGTCCGTTGACTAATGGAGAGCCACTTAAATCTTCACCACATGCCACCAAATACAGGCCAGCAAAAACAATTACAAAGTCTGCACTGCTGTTCAAAACCGCAGAAGAGGTTTAGAGACACATTTGTGTGAGTGGAATTTGTTTTCATGCTTTAGTTAAAAAAACATTTTAGAATATCACTTTTTTTAATTCGGATTTACATCTCAAGATTTGAAGTCAGAATTCTGAGATCAAAGTCAGAATTCTAGTCATGATTCTGCGATCAAAGTCAGAATTCTGCGATTAAAGTCAGAATTCTGAGATAAGAGCCAGAATTCTTAGATAAAAGTCAGAATTCTGAGATAAAAGTAAGAATTCTGAGATAAAAGTAAGAATTCTGAGATAAAAATCTCAATTCGGAGAATGAAGTCAGAATTATGAGATTAAAGCCAGAATTCTGAGATTAGTCAGAATTGTGGAATAAAAGTCAGAATTCTGAGAATAAAGTCAGAATTCTGCTGTTTCGCGTCCAATTTGGGGTCATATGAATCGTCTCAAGGAGATCTATCTTGTCTAATAATACTAATCATAACAATTACTTTCTTTTCTAAAATTATACAAATACATACAGTACAACTTTGTGAAATGCATTCTCCGATTTGACCCACCCCTGAGGGAGCAGTGGTCTCTGACAAATGACAATCAACTCACTGGGGGAAAAACATTCTTTTTGGGACACAATATCACATTTAATTTGAGGAGTGCAATCAGGGGGATTGCTTGCACAACGCAGGAGATTGAGGGCTTTTCAGAGACACTGCCTTACTGTCGGGGACGAAAGCCTAGGTTTCGTTTTCAACAAGTACGGGAGTGAGTGTCTGCTCCGTTTGGGTCAAGAGGGTTAAAAATTCAAGACAGAAGCAACAGTAATGGCGGTAAGAAAGATATGACATATATAAGACATATGATTCAAAACAACACATCTTTTTATTCTTCCCATCACTTCATAAGACACTTCATAAGACACCACATAAGATGCAGGTGAAAGCATTCATAGATCAACGCAGAATGGGATTTTAGGTTTTTTGTTTTTTTTACAAACGCACAGAATTTAAGTTATATCGCCAAAGTCGGCCCGTTCTTTTCTTTTGAATCAAATTGTCATCAACACAGAGACACAGACTGATTTGCTCGGGGAGCTTGTCCTTGTTCTGTCACTTTTCCTTTCATCACTCTGACGGAAGCAAGAATAAATGTCTTCTCAATAAAGTGCACTTTAATCAGCTGTCTGTTCAATTTTAATTTTTTTCATTCCTTGTAGAATAGTTGTAGAACAGACATGAAACTACCTCGGCCAGGTTTTGTGTTTCTCTGTTATCAGCGTTACGCTTGAAGTGATGGATTTTTAAGAGACTTCACGGAAGGATGGGGTCTGTAACGGGGAAGAGACTGTTCCATTTTGGGATGGGTTGGGTAAAGGGGCAGATCGTTGAAATATTTTTATCTATAATGCATATTCTATCTGATGCATTACGATGAAGCGGTGTGGAAGGAGGTACGAAAAACGTACAATATTACCGAAGCTCCAGGACCTTCTCACATCATTAACATTGCAAAATAGTGTTAAACTGTCGACCTTCCAATTGCGGGACGACCACTTTCCCTTCGTAGTTATGAGAAAAATGTTCCAGTATACATGTTAAAGTACAGTTCGTCTGTATGCAGATGATACCGTTTTATATACAACCAACTTCCTCGATTGCAGAGGATGTTCAAATGTTGTTATTTCTGTTATTACCTCTGCCAAGGGAGTTGTTGCATTTTTCACTCGTGTCTGATGGTTTGTTTGTCTGCAGGGTTACGCAGAAACTACCGAATCCATTTCCACAAAACTTGATAGAAAGATGGGTCAGAATGTAAACTGGAAAAAGGTCCAAGATTACTAAATAGGTTTTTATTAGAATAGAATAGAACATCTTTATTGTCATCCTACATATATAAAGAAATTAAGGTGCAATTCTTTCAAGGTGCAAATTAACAATAAAAATCAAATAATACATCTAAAAAAAAGTGAATCTAGAATACGTTCCTTTTATAAGGTAAAAAACTGAATCGGTTATCAGTGTGGTGGAGGTACGTTCTGTTCTTCCTCGTGCATCTACATTTTAGAGTGAGGCCAACTGCAGCTGCCAGGCGAAGGATTCCCAGTAAAAATATGGGAAAAGCATTAGACATTTTTAGTTCCCATCAAACGACTGACGTCATCTCCAGAAAGAGTCGATTGCGTTACACGTGTTTCTGAGCAGGTGCTTGTTGTGTAAGTGCTTTAGCCTCTTGTCATCTCTTGGGTTCTCGGGTCAGTTCCGCCCCTGAGTTGTCAACACGACGCCCTCGCTCTCGAGTGGGCTGGCCTTTGATTTGGACCTAAGTCCGTCAAGGCTTAACATGCCACTGAGTTACAGCAGAGACTGAGTGGCGTGAAGGAATGCAGGCAATTTGAAATGGTTTCCCGTTGGAATCCAATAAATCATGGCGAAGAAAGATGAAGAACGTTTAGCGAAAGCATTGGGCTAAGTGGCCGGTTGAAAGAAGGGTCATGGAGGGTGGGGTCTGTAGGAAACACAAACCAGTGGCAGGGAGCCGTGGTCGAACAACTTGTACGGCAAAGAACCTTTCGAGGACCACATGTCGGTCTTTGGGTCATAACATTCAAAACAGTCGGAGTCCTCGATGACATCATGGGCGTTGAGGACGCGTCCGCCCGTGACGTAGAGCTTGTTGTTGATCACTGTAGCGCTGTGATGCATCCGCCGCTCCCTCAGGTTCTCACACTTGACAAATTTGTTGGCCTTGGTGTCGTAGGCAATCATTCGCCTGGTGTACCCTGGAAATGACATCGTCGTTGGGCAAAATTTGCAAATAATTGGTGATATTAAATGATTTTTCATCACAGTGAACCTGTGAGATCATTCTCATATCCTCTACAAAATCTTGCTGCTGGAAATAGTAGCAAAAGCAACATTTTATTCAAAGTTCCCTTTTTTTCCACAACTGGAATGATCCTCTCATCTGTCGTTGCTTTATTGATATTTTTTTTCCTGACTTTGGAGACGGGATTATTTTAACTTCTAACTGTTTTGGAGATCGGAATCTATTTATCTGTATTTTATACCTCTATTTACATGTATGTCTGTGTGTATATATATATATATATATATATATATATATATATATATATATAAAATAAATAAATACAATCATTTGGTAAAATTAACAGAAAATAATTAACTATAAATAATTACTGTCACAAGAAAGTCCATAGCGTAAAAGTATTATTCTGTCCAAACTACAAATTCTGCTGGCATGAATGTAAATGTTTTTTTTAATCATTTAACTAGAGCATACCGTTGTTTTTACAGTAACAGGATGCTAAAAATATTGTATATATTTATGAAATAATTATGATTTCTAAGTTTAAAAAAATGTATTCACGCTAATTAGTTGTCATTTAATGTTCTACCCTTTCAAACTTTAAACAAATCAACAATATACATATTGTTTTTCAGGGTAATTTACCGTAATGTATGACCTATTCACTGATCTCACCTCCTACGATGTAGATCTTGTCTTCGATGACGGCGGCAGGAGCACAAACGTTTTTCACCGTCCTTGTCTCCAGCCTGGCCCACGTGTCTCGAGGGATGTGATACACCTGTTGGCACACCACAAAGAGGAACAGTGTCTCTGCAGCGTCAAAGAGGATCGTCCTCCGCCTCATCGGTCAAGTCTGTTTCATAAAATGGTTGTACTTAAGCCGCAAGAAACTTTACCGTTGACTGACTACTAAACTGCTACAATGGGAAGTTTTCTCTACCTGAATCAGCCTGACTGGATCCTGCATGGCGTCCTCCCCTCCAAAAACGTAGATCCTCTGATCACTGGCTGCCGCCGCTGGATGCAGCACCGCGGTGGGCATGGGCGCCATGGTCTCCCATTGATCAAACATGCTGTTGTATCTCTCCATGGACTGGGAGATTTTCTTATCCACCCCGATGCCTCCTAGCACAAAGATAAAATGTAGATAGGACACGCTTTGATGGGCGTATCGGGGCTTCAGCATGGGCTCCGCGGTCCGCCACTGGTTGGTCTTGAGGGAGAGTGTATAAACTGTGGCGCTGACTGAGCTGTCACCTGATGTCATGCAGAGGCTGAGCCCGCCGAGTACATAGAGGATGCTATGAATGCACACGTACGCAGCTTTGTAGAGGCGCAGGGGGAGCTTAGCCAACCACTGCCAACGATGAGTCCTTTCGTCATAAAGCAGAGCCTCTCGGGACGTCTGCTCATTGTTTTTGCGACCCCCAACCACCACCAGGGTTTCTTTGTATGTGTAACGTCGTGGCATGGTCCAAAGCGGCTTTAACTCGCGGCTACACTTGGTGCTGACCGTAAGCATGAGGCGACGCATTGACTCGATGATCTCAGTGCAGAGGGTGGAGGACTGCACCAGTGGGTCATTGGCGATAAACTGGAATAGGTAAGTCGGATGGATGAAGCGAAGGCGGACTTTCTTGAAGAGATCATGGATCGCGCCACGTCGTGAGAACGGGTCGTGGTGGATCCATGCTAGCAGGGTCTCAAACACTTGCTCCTCCTCAGCACACAGTCTGTCATCTTCAAGGTAAGACAGGAGCTCAGGGAGGGAAAGCTCACAGAAGTCTTCAGTAGCAGCCACATCAGAGAAACACCTCACCGCCATCTCCTTTGCCCTGTCCCTCAAAGTCTCACAGTGAAGGATCTCAGAGAGTCGTATCATGCTCAGACAGTTCTCTGGACTAAGCTGCTCCTGCAGGAACATGGAGCAGGCCTCAAAGAGACCGCCATAGTGAAGCATGGATGCTGCCTGCATGAGGGGCAGCACAATCTCCATGGTGATGGTGATGCAGCCTGTGTAGACGTAGTCCATGATGCCAGTGAGGACACTTGAAGAGATTCCCTTCAGGTTCACGCGGGTCAGACGGCTTTCCAAAAAGTTACTGCAGAACATGGCACGGAAGTATGGGCTGCTGGACACCAGGACGTTCCTGTGGCAGGGGATCTCCTGGTGCTCTGTGCATAACAGGACATCTGTCAGGACGCGCTCCTGCCGTAGGATGTTGAGCTGGGCAAGGAGGTGCAAGGGAAGTTCTGAGTCTTTGAAAGAGAAAACCTCTAGTGGTCTGCAGGCCATTCTGTGGAGACGGCAAGGACAAACTGTAATCACAGTATTTCTATAGTGAAAAAGATAGGGATGCCCGAAACAACTCCCCATTACGATGTTATTACAATGTAATTACGTTGTAATGACATAGTTCTATGATCTGTAATAACTAAATCCTTTTTTCTTTTTAGATTTTGCCAATACAAGCCTATGCTGTCGTCTCCGACAGCAAAAGTATATACACCTGAAAGTCCCCCGCAGAGCTGCTCTTAACCACCATCTTGGAAAAACGTTTCCCTTCACTCCTGCTGCTACTCTTCAGTCACAGATAACTATCGACACTCTTCTCAACACTCACCAAACTGCCTAGGTCCACTTCTTCACCTCTTTTCCTTACTCCCCGTTGCTCAGAACCGTCAACCCCAAGTCCTTAGACTCCTGCACCTTCTCCACCTCTACTCCTTCATCCTCAGCGTTCCACCTGCCTCAATTTCATACGTGTTCTGTCTACCTGCATCTGACCCTCATTCCAAAAAATACCTTAATATTGACACTTCACAATGGTCACAATTGGATTCTGATCCAGAACATAATCTTGATCTGGGAGATTATTTATTTTGAGGGTAAGGAATGTGTAACAGCGTAACAACGAGGAGTAGACCCGACAATGTCACAAATACTGTATGACGGTGAGAAAATGCCGATTCAGAGTGAATCTAATGAATAAAAAAATAACATTCAAACACACCATATTGGGAAATCATATTATTATTGATAGCTCATAAACTACTGAAAATAAAGACTTTATTCTGAATTCTTGAAGCAGATTTCCAGGATCAAAGAATAAGCAGATATTACATAATATGTCTTCACCATAGTACGTACTATGCCCAGGGAATAATGATGCAAGAATCATGTTCATGCTCTTGTTTGGGTTTTGGTCACAGTGGCGTTGGTAGAGGTTGGCACTGTTGGAATGCTTTCAAGTTCAAGTTGAGTTAACATATTTCTACTTTAGTCAAAATAATTTTTATTTGACCTATAGGTTACATATTTTAGTGTATTTAGAGTAAACAATTTATAAAACTCCCACGCTGGTTAAATGTGAGGATACACACAGGAGAAATTTGGCTTATTTTAGAATAAAGACAGGAAGCATGTGGAAAATATCTGACCTTCTAATACTGTATCTAAATGACAAAGCATATTTATAAGAATATAAGAAAATAATATGAAATCCTAAATACGTCACATTTTGATCATATCATTACTTCATGTGTCCCTGAAACCTGAAAGAAAAAACCCATAATGAAAAATTAATAATAGAAAAAAAAAAAAAAATGATGCTGTTACAAACTTACAAAAACTCAAATTTGCATTTGAGTGAATCCTTACCTCTTATCATCAGAAAATCATTCAAGATGCCTGGTTTTGATCTGGTCAGAATATCCCGTCAGCTCCGATCAAAAAGAACCAAAACATCCTCCAAAGAGATGGGGCTATTATGTCATGTAGAGGAAAGGAGCACGCCACCGAGACGATGAAGCTCTGCAGTTAGTTGTTGAGGAGCTCGCCACGAGTCCTCTGTATACATTCCCGCTGCTAAGAATAGTATCCCAGGCCACTGTGACTCCAGCCAGGGCTCTCATGTGACAGAGCTGTTTGGTACCCAGTTGCCGGCTCAGCAGCTCTGCCAGGGTCCAGTAGAGAGAGTGTTTACGATAACCATGGGAGGGAGAATCGTGACTGGGTCCTGACTCAGCCTTTGAGCCCACCCAGGCTGTTGTTAAATCAACATGCCCCTGAGCGCCTAACCTCCTGCCAACCATCATGAGCTGCTAAGGACCTCCTCCGCCCCTGGGTGTGCAACCCTGGATGGAGGTAAATATAGAGCCGTGCTGATGGGCCAGATTGATCCGCAGAGACTTCGGTAAGAACCGGGCCCACTTCACCTCAAAGTGTTTGCTTGCATTGTCAACCACAAGAAGGAGCTTTATCACCCAAACATTTAGGGCCATCATTTCTGAACTTTTGGTCCGATTTAGTACAAATTTGGTGCATATGACTCCATTTGAGGAGAGCAACATTTGAATCTAATAGTTCATGTTTCACTCACTAGGCGGGATTTTTCTGTTTTTTTTTTACAAAAAAACATTTTTTTTTACCCTTAAATTCCCAACCATATGTCCAATTACGTCCCAATTGGCTCATTTGAATCTACACACGGAGATCTATCTTATATCTTATAAATGATTTTGCAATAATAGTTCATACTTTACTCACTAGAGGGAGCTCTTTGTGGGAAACACAGTTTCTTGTCAGTAACTTTCCTAACATAATTGTGTCTAAATTTAGCTCATGTGAACTGACTCAAGGAAATCTGTCTTCTTTTATTACTTAGCTCAGAAAAAACTAGTTAACTGTGTTTATCTTCATTATTGAGTCAATACGGGATCTTATCTTAGAGCATGTTGTTGACTTCATAGAAATAGTTAAGATGAGTCAATATGGACTGTTTGAGATTATGAGTGAGTCACATTTAATTTGAGAGCGGGTGACAGAGAGCAACAGGAATTAAGTTCTCATATCTCACCAAGATGTAATGATTAATCTGGACAGAATGATCGGCAAGGTTAATAGAGACCAAAATATGATCCTCATATGACATGACCTCATCTTCCTTCTCACTTTCATGAAACAGACATGGGTCTAATAATAATTATTAAAATATCCCTACCTTGAAACTTTCACCAGAGAGAAAATGTGTAGGGACATTTTCCTGCCTATTCCAAATTATCATCAAATTTTTAGGATTTCTAGGAATTTTTTTAGCTTAACATTCCTGAACTAGGTAGTAGAGATACACATTTAAAAAAATATATATATATGAATAATGAGAATGTACTTGACCAAACAGTTGAGCAGGACGTCAAATTGTTAATGTTATTTAGTTGATATTTGTACAGTATATATATATATATATATATATATTTTTTTTTTAAATTGTATTGCCTGGAAAGCATATTTACTAAAGGTTATCATATACATTTTACATAATGAAGAAACATTCTTTTAAGTGAGGCTGTGTAATGCAGGGTGCAGCAAATTACTGCACACAGCAGGCATTCCACAAAAAGTGTGATTGAGTCAGAGCTCGCGCCCCCCGCGGGCTTTCCACTTATCCACGCTCCTGGCACAAAGGCTCGTGCGTTTCCTCAGTTTAATCTCCCGCAGGTAAATACCAGTAACAATCCTTTTCACTTAGCGCTACAGCTGCTTATTTGCCTTTATATTTAATATACTTAAAGTGAAAGACTATATATCATCGTAACACTAATTAGCTCTGATAACTCCATTACTCGTCTCCGTGTTTCGAGCTCCATTCACATCCACAGTTACGCCTCCTCGGCAGGAAGTGACGCAGGTGACCACGAGCATGACGAACGGCTTGTTCGAAAATACAACAAGGAAGTGACCGTTTATTGTGAAAGAAAATAATCACTGGATCAAACATCTCCTCTGTCGTTTGTCGGTCTGCTTCGTTGTTGGGTTGCCGGGGGGGTAAAGTCGCGGTGGACTTGCCCGCGTCTTATCGGATCCAGGGATTCTGCTTTCAGCCAGCTAGCTAGCTAGCAATGAACACGGACGTGGAATTTCACATCAGGCAGAATTATCCATGGAACAAGCTCCCAGCCAATGTCAAACAGGTACCGTGTGTTAACATTTCCACCGTGCGGAGGGGTGGATAGGGGTCAATGTCACAGCCATTCAGGCAGCTGTCAGGGTCGCGCGACTTGCTCACCTCATCTGCAAGGATTCCAGCATTCAGACGGAGCCCGAACTGTTACCAAGAGATGACCGTCATTCCACTCATCCATACCCCTCAGGCATCACATGACCGCTGCAGATATCTACATGATGTTCGCGTGCGGATGGCATACTACACCAAAACCTTTAAGCATATTTTGTCATAGACATGCATTGTCAGACTATATAAAGGATGTTTTACTGTCGATAGTCTTCACAAATCCGTGGATTTGTGGATTGCTTAATAGCTTTACGACCATACTACCTGGAAGTAGCATAGATTAATTGTCATATCTTGACAACCTTTAATTTTCTAACTGAGTGTGGTTAGACAAAGTAAAATATGCTGGCTGCACAGCATGGGGTCGGTGGTAAAAAAAATATAATCACCTCTTCTTCCTCAGGTCAGTGATCCAAGACCTCAAGTTCAGTACCAACTAAGGATTTGCCTTAACCTGACAGCTAGTCCAAAGTTATTTCTAGCATCCCCATCAGCACTCTCCAAGCAAACATTGCATCCGCAATGCTCTTTCTTGGCACCAAACCATACTACTGCTGACATATTTTCACCTCTTTTCTTGATTTAGCTTCCACCACTGTTTCCCCGATCTTCCTGCGTGGATCTTCAGCTTTTTACCTCCGTAGTTGCTAAAGCTCAGCACATCACCCATATTCTTGAAAATTGGGACCAGTAAACCACCATTCCACAGGCATCATCTGCCTGTACCCTTAATTTCACCTACGGTTGGTTAACAACCACATTATTGATTGACAACAGCTTTGCCCTCCAAACTTATTGTGTATCATGTGATAAGAGATTGAACATTCTAAGGTTGCACCAACCTTTTCTCTACAGATAGATACAATATCAGCATTACATCAAACACAAAAAAACAGATGACATCTGGAGCAATTTCAGGTTCATTATCTAGCCCAAAGAGACTTCATCCTAGGTTTTGTTGTGTGTTACAAATTCCCAAATTGATGTGCCTGATTCAGTTACCCTGCCATTAAA
Organism: Lophius piscatorius; assembly: GCA_009660295.1. Classification (NCBI taxonomy): domain Eukaryota; kingdom Metazoa; phylum Chordata; class Actinopteri; order Lophiiformes; family Lophiidae; genus Lophius; species Lophius piscatorius. The sequence continues at coordinate 86,950 of VRLP01000743.1, forward strand.
TTTAGATCTCATAATATTCTACAGCTGAGACGGTAGGCGGCAAGAAGGTTAAGCTGATTACTCCTCACCTGTGTGCTGTGCTCTTTCCTCTGCAGAGTTTGGGGAACTCTCAGCGTGAGTATGAGAAGCATGTGTTGCTGTACAGCATCCGCAACCAGCTGCGATTCCGCAATAACCTAGGTGAGCAGGTTTTGTTTTCATCATACCAGTGTTGAATATGTACCTGCTACTGTAGGACACATCCTGATTATTAAAAGAGAAAAAAGGACAAATCCCTGTGTTTTATAGCTTAAAAATAAGACATGCAAATATCGATATCTATGCAATATCTTTCTATCCTAATCACACAGTTTCTAGTTTATCAGGTACATGAGCTGAATACAATACATTCTTACACGACAGCCCTAAAATAAATCCCGCTGTAAGGACGTCGGGACAAATCTCATTATGTAGACTAATCTAAGTCTAAATCCTGGTAGAAAAAAATAAAGCAGCTCTCTAAATAGTTATGTAATAATAACATATTTATGTAATCAATTCTGCTCTCCTTGAAACAATTGGATTCAATTAACATCTTTTTTTTAATCCTGGATTGACCTGGTATAGAATAAAAATGTTAAACCTTATGAACTCTCAACCCTGGGTGTGACCTGACTGCTCTGTGTTTGATGGGCAGTCCGTCATGTGAGGAAGGACGAGCGCAAGTATTATGAAGAGCTCCTGAAGTACAGCCGAGACCACCTGATGCTGTATCCCTACCACCTGTCGGACATCATGGTCAAAGGGCTGCGAGTGACTCCATTCTCTTATTACATAGGAATCATGGAGGTAAGCTGCAACTCTTGTATTTCAGAACAAAATAAGGAAGAAGGGGTGTTAAAAGACTTCATCCTCATTTAGTGTAATGTCTATATGCAGCTTCACACACTCTTTTGTCATCTATCTGAAAAGTACTGGCTGATTCAGTAGAGTAGCATTCCTTCTGTGTGAAGACAATAACATGGCAATTTAACAGCTTTATATGAATATTCAGGAGAACCAGTAGCAAATAAACACAAAGCAGGAATTCTTGTTTAGCTGCTACAAAGATTCTCTAAATGCTTTAGAAATACCCACCCAACCTTAATTAAAAAAAAACTGAACAATGTATTCAATTGTATCTATCATTCCTTAACCATTGCTGAAAGACAGAATATGGAAAAAAGACGAGGAGCCGAGCGCACATCATCAATAGAAGGATCCGATCATTTTATACGTTCAAACTCCCACCTGTCATGTATGATATTTTCTTTGTTACTCTGGTAATTATATTTTTTTAATTTAACAGAGGTATGTATGAATAGATCAATCAAAAATATATCCTTTTTTAAGACACTCATCCCCCCAACCCCCGTTTTTTCTGTTGTTTACTATTTGTATAGAGGAGATCCTGTTTGCCGGATTGGCTAACGTGAGGATGACATGTATTTAAATCCTTGAAAAGTCGAGGGCTTTATGGAAACATCTTTGCCTCCATGGCCGACGCAGATCAGTTGGTCTGCTTCGGACTGTCGGACGCTGAAACAAACAGCTTGTTGCATATTCTGACACTAGGGGGCGCTTTAACAGAAAAAGTTTTCCGGCTATAATTTCTACACTGTTGGTCCAATTTAGCCCAAACTTGGTGCGTATGAATCGACTGGAGGAAATCTATCTTGCATGTTTTATAGTCTACTCTAATAGTTCACATTTTGTTCAGTAGGGAGAGCTTTTTTAAACTTAACACGCGGAGCATTAAACTGATTTCCAGACAGGATCACTTGGAGCTTGGATTAACAATGACCGCCGCTGGTACTGTTAGACAGCAGGGTATGGGCGGAAACTAATATGAGCAGAAACGGATGATTCACTGTGGTGACCGCTGAAATAGAAAACTGCTTGAGGACAAAATAAGGATGGCTTTTTTTTTGCCAAAAACAATGTCAAACTCTGTTTAAATTTAGCTCCTGTGATTTGACACAAAAAAATCTGTTTTGTTTTATTATTGAGTTCAGAAATTTTTTTTACTTTTTATTTATCTTCATTATTGAGTCACTATGGGATTTTATCTTCGAGCATATTGCTGACTTCATAAATTTTTTTTAGGTTGAGTCAATGTTGACTGTTGGATATTAATTTGAGGAGTTAAATCAGGATAATTTTATTGTACAACACAGGGGATTGGGATCTGTTTGATGATATACCCTTGTTGGCGGGGACGACGGCGTGTAGATGGAATGCACTTACTTAGCACCTTTCTAGTCCGACTACTCAAACAGCTTTGTAACACAAGGCAGGGTTCTCCTATACACACACAACCATTTATACAGTTGTGGTAGAAGTTACCACACATGACGCCAACAGCTCACCAGCAATCGTTCATACCATCACACACACACACTAATGGCAAACCCACAGGGAGCAAATCTGAATCTTTAGTGTGTTGTGTTTCCTCTGGTGATAGACTTTGCATCAGTCTGTCACTAGGTGTCAGTCAGCGTCTAGTGAAGCCTGGTGCACCAGCTCAGGGAGACACAGGACCGGTCCCAGAGCAAACTCACGCAGAGGACCTCTTTGCTGTCTGGGATCAGTGTGCATGATGACTCACTGTCACTGATGAACCTGTGTGTTTTTGGAGGCTGTGTTACATGAGAACAAATCAGTAGGAGACTTGGGTCGGCCAGGGCCTCCTTGACTTCCGTTATGCTCAGTTAAAGTACCGAGCACATTTGTACACATGGCTGATTATGATTCTTCTGAAGAATCATCCATACAACATCCAAGAATTCAGATGTAATGAATGTGATCTGTTTTATTGCTGTTTAAGATTATAACACAGTTTTATTGTGTAATCTTTTTTCCACAGTGCCCTATGATATTTGTAAATTACTTACGTTTATATAGAAGGTGTTTCACATGCTAGCTGCCACATTATGCCGTACTTCCCATTTTAAGAGAACAGACAGGAACATTTTTTTCAGTTCCCTTCATTTGTGACTTAAATTAAAAGTAGGAATAAAGAAGATCCAATTATGTCCAAACTGATAAAGGCTTCATCCTCTTCCCTCTGCATGCTAAACTTGAGTTTAGTCTAAGTCATGCCCTTATAATCCATCGTAATCACTGAATGAAAATGGGGAGTATAAATTAGGCGGACCCCCCAGATCTGTTAATCCTGTTATTAATCAAGGAAGGAGGAAATAGGAAGGAGCGGTTGAAAATCCACTTTAATTCTGCTTTTTTCTTGTCTTCTCCCTCCCTTTTTTTTTTTTTGTACTTCCAGGACATTATGAACAGTGAGAAGAGTTACGACTCATTGCCCAACTTCACTGCTGCTGACTGTAAGTCTCCCTCCCCCTGTGTATTACCAGTAAACATATCCCAGTCAGAGAAATGGCAGCGGAGTTTTTAGGATTGACTGCTAAATTTCTAATTTGTTGGAGAATGAAAAATCAGTTGACAAAAAACAGAAGAGGCCGTGGAACCTCATCCCTGAGGAGCTGAGTTCTTCCCGAAGTGGTTGAAAAACAAGATTAAGATTGCATCAAAGCTGAAAATAAATTGTCGAAGCATTCTTAAAACCTGTGCGATTTAGCAAAACAGAGCTTTACCTTAGCTTTGGCGAGACCGGGTCCTGGCAGCACAGAACCCCTAGGCTGTGGAAACAGAAGGCAGCCGTTGGGCTGTCGACCTGGCACATCTCTGGAAGTGTGTCATGCTGAAGTGTGTGGATGGAAAGGCAGTGATGGAGAATTTTCCGTGGGTGGATTTAGTGTGTTGTGTCTCATTGGACCAACATATGTGTTCAGGGTTCTGCTGCTTCATGAGGCCGGACTGCAACCAATTCATCCTTTAATGTTTCCTGTTTGGCAGCTGTCAGGGCACATCGTCCCATCCGCTTTTGCAGGTGTATGACAGCCGTATTTATTTGCTGTAATATTATTCTTCAGCTGTAATATTATTCATCACCAGCTACTACTACATGTTTTAGTTACGTGGCTAATTTCAAATCCCATAGGTCTCCGGCTGCTTGGTATCGGAAGAAACCAGTACATCGACCTGATGAACCAGTGCAGGTCTTCCAAGGTAGGTCATGTTTCATTTATCAGAATCAGAGTATTTCTCATCCCTGGGGGGAAATCGTTTAATAATCAAGAAGATAAGAAAACTTCATTAATCCCAAAGGGAAATTATAAAATGATCAATTAATGAACTAAAGTCATGTGTGGGAGTGTTAAGTGGAATACTGACTGTTAAATCCAGGTGTGTCATGAATCCAAAGATACCGCAACTATTTGTCCATCACTCGCTTCAAAATACTTATACCAACTCTTCTTGCCTCACCTGCTTTCCCATCTTGTCTCCTCTCTCAGAAATTCTTCCGCAGGAAGACGGCACGGGATCTTCTACCAGCCAAACCAGTGGAAATCTCCGTGGAGCCGTGGTGGGTGGCGCAGACGGGCTACATCACAGAGGATGACATCCGGGTGAGGAAGCTTTGCTTTTTTTCTTTTCAGTTTTCGTTCAACATAATATCTACATTTGTGTGTTTGGATGTTTTAAACCCATAAGATCTGGATGGATTTAGGGAAAGGCCACTTGTGTTATTTTAACACCAGGGGGAGCCTTATATCCAAATGTTATTGGGCCATAAATTCTGAACAGTTGGTCCCATTTAGTCCATTTTGCTGCGTATGAATGGAGTCAATTAGATCTATCTCATTTATATCATATTTTATGACTATTTTAGTGATACTAGTTTATATTGTAGACACTGGGGAGAGTTATTTTTATGAAAAACACTGTTTCAGAGGTAATTTTCAAACTTTATACCCCCAAATAGAGCGAGAAAGAATTAGATTGGTTTTGGGAAAGCTAGGAAGTAATTCTCCGACACTAGAGGGACCTTTACCCCATAAAGTTTTTGGTCCATAATTTCCCTACCATTGGACTGATTTAGTTAACATTTGGTGCCAATGAATCGACTCGACAGAAAAACAGAAATCCACATTGTTCTAATATGCATTTCAATCAATCAATAAATCAATCAGAATCAATTCTATTGGACTTTCATACAAATAAAATGTAACACAAAGTGCTTTACAAAATAAAACCAATAACCCTCCCCCACCAATACACACACACCTACACGCATACACACACATCGCGCCCCCTACAGCAGCGCCCCCACACCCACGGCCAGGGTTACAGCCCCCCTGTTTGAAAAGCCCCTGAGTGAGGAAACACCAGAGGATAGTAAATAAAAATAGAAAGTTAAGGAAAATAAGTTAAAATAAAAAACAAAAACTCTATACAGTTTATGAGAAGTAAATGAGAGTTATAATAAAAGGATGTGTGTTAAGATGAGTGAGAACAGAAAATCAAACACAGTGTCAAAAGCAGAACAGTACAAAAGATAAAAGAAATAAGTTAATAGTAATAAAATGATATACCGTCTAGCAGAACTTTAAACAGATCAGAAATAGTCAATAAATTAATAAATAAATGGGTAGAATTTAGTTAAAAGCCTGACTGAAAAGATGGATCTCATCAGCGTCTCCTCTGCCCTCAGGTCTTCAGGCAGGCTGTTCTACTGCCTCGTATCCATGCGCCTGTTGGCTGCACTGCTGCTGTGTAGTTATTTATGGACACTTACCCACCATGCTCTAAATCGTGTGGTTGCTGTGTCTGATTGCAGATCTGTTCTCCAGCAGAGAAGAAATCCATTGATAAGATGATCGATTCTGGCCCTCAGCTGGCTGGATCCATGGAGTACACTGTGGTATTAAGTAAGCACCTCTCACATGTTAAGTTCCCTCCATTGATAATTTTGGTGTTATCCTAATAATGAATCTGCCATTATGCTTTTTTATATTATTGAGCAAAAGCTGCCTGAACATTTCTGAATAGCAATTTGTTTATATTTATTTTCTTGTGGACAAGCCGTACGTTTAGTGCAACTGGCCTATTCATTTTTTGGTAAAGCTGTCTGTATGATGTCTAGTTTATATTTTTGTTTCTAAAGACATGTACTCTTTATTCACGTTTAGTCTGGTGAGAAAAACCTCAATGTTGGTTTTCGCAGCCTGGTTGGGCTTGTTACATTGTAGAAGTGTTAAACGTCTGTCTTCATTATGTGTGTGATTTAAGGATGGGCTACACATTCAAAACATCGTGTCAAAGATTAATAGCCCGTAATGCCGTATCCTTAAGGAGCTAATTTGCATAAATAGATTGTGGGTTTATTCAAAGCAACATCAAATACTGTAAAAAATGCTTTCAAGAGAGAGTGTTAACACAACAGTGCCTCGTAAGTGATTGAAATGTTTGAGGCTCTGTTGGTTCCCTTACAGCTGCTTATTGAGAACACTTGAGCTACACTCTTATGGCCTTACTTTAAGTATATTGTTCGGATTTTGATATAAATAGGAGAAACACGGAGGCTGATAGTAATGTTGTAGTTTAAGGACTTTCATCAGTGAATTTCAGAGATGAAGCGCGGGAACTGAGCTTGTGTCCACGCAGACAAACCTCTGAGTGCTGGTGGCTGGGAGGGAACAAGTACAATTAAACGCAGGATTATTTGCATACAAGTCATTTTACAAATGAGATTAAATGACTTTCCCCTCTATTTTATAAAAAAAATACTGATCTACCCAGAAGAAATTCAATAACTTGAAAGTTTGTGACCAAACATTAACATTTGTTTCTCAGGACGTGGCTACAGTGATTTCAATTGTTACTACGTCATTGTCCCTCAGTCTGACTGAGTATTTCTGAGTATTTCTGTTTGTTTTTGTGCTCCAGGCTTGTACAACCGGGGCTATATCTACTTGGACGTTCCCATATCTGATGACAGCTGCATCTCAGGTACGTTTGTGTGTGGGTGTGTGTTTGTGATCTCAGGTATTTTAATGTGTTTGTGTGTTTGTTTGCGTGCGTGTTTGTGTGTATGTCTGTGTGAGATCTAAGGTACATCAATGTGTGTGTGTGTGATCTCAGGTACATTAATGTGTAAGTGTGTGATCTCAGGTACATGAATCTGTGTGTGTGTGCTCGAGTGATCTCAGGTACATTAATGTGTGTGTGATCCCTGTGTTTTAACTTTTCTTCACTGGATGGCTAATGTGTGCCTTCGTAAAAAGCTATTAATGAGGTATTAAAAAAACTAATTCTGTGTAATATTTGCCTTGGGAGTTGTTCCTAACAGTTTGTGTCCTTTAGTGCCCCCGCTGGAAGGCTTTGTCATGAACCGCGTCCAGGGCGACTACTTCGAAACGCTTCTCTACAAAATCTTTGTGTCCATAGATGAGCAGACAAATGTAGCGGAGGTAAAAGTTTTTGGATGCTGAATTAAATATTCCTGCGTTTGCCTGTTTGTCCATCACATTTTCAACCAAGTTCTTTTCTCTTTCTCCTGCTCCATCCTCCCCCGTGACTCCCAGCTGGCCAATGTGCTGGAGATTGACTTGGACTTAGTGAAGGTGGGTATCACTGCAGAATGGGAGAGTCCAGTTGTAATGCACAAACCGAAGCACTGCTTTTCACAAGAGGAAAGAATAAATCCAGGAGGTCTGGGGATTGAGATGGAAAAACCTGAAGGTCAACTTGTCTGGTTCTGTTGGGAGTTTTGTAGAGATTTGAGACGGGCTCAAAATTTCTTTTGCATAAAAGCAGCACTTATGTGGACTGATTGAAGGAAGCGGGAGACAGTCATGTATGGTCAGACATGATTGAGATGACTCAGAGGTCTCTTTTGTGCAGTGACTACCTCAGGGTTTTGAGCATCAGGCTCCTCAACCTAAACGGAAGCTGCCTTTTCAGACTGAAAGAAAACATGCCGCAACTGCATAAGTCGAGGGAATGATTCAAAAGCCACTCAAAGGTTATTTGAAAGTATTAGATTTTTGTTTTTTTAGTTAGTTTGAGACAATATATATGAATCATTATAATAACAGAGCAGAGATAGAACTGGAATCCTTTTTTTTCTTCACCATGAAATGATTCTTCCCTTTCTTTGAAACGTTAATCAAATTAAATGTGAAGTTATGTCCGAAAAACAGTGTTTTTTGTAAAAAGAATCTCCACTAGTGAATAAAATATGAACTCAGAGAGTAAATTTGATAAGATAGATCTCCTTGAGTCGATTCTTATGCACCAAATTAGAAATTATGGTCGAAAAACAATTTGTGATAAAGCTCCCCTTAATTTCGGAAATATAGAACTGACCTATCCCAAAATCAATCCAGTTCTTACTCGCACTAAGGTCTAGGCTGGTATAAAATATTAAAATGATCCATGAAATAATTTTTGAGTTATCGTGTTAACAGGAAGGATCGGTAGCGGTGGCAATGATGATTCCACAACAGCCCTGACGTTCAAGGATTTAATAATGAATTAATTTATAATAATAGAATATACGTTTAAGGTTTTGGCGTCTACTCCTTCGCACAAAAGTTCATGCAGAGAATGTGAGTGTCTAAGAAATCAACTGTCAATTTTTTAAAAAAATAAATAAAAAAAGGCCGATCTTGTTAAATATTGGTACGATGTCTACGGGAGATGATGTCAGAGAAATTATAGTTCAGCAGGTTGTTCTAGTGTTTGATTTAGTGGCTTAAAAGTCCTACATTTCTGGATACATCATCAGTTGTATGCCTCAGGATCAACGGGTGTTTCGGCCTTTTACTGGAAGATTCCCTCGCCCTGAGGCGTTCCTCTAGGGTGATCAGGTCCTGGAGTGTATCCCATAGCCAATTAGGTTTAGTGTTTATCCCTATAAGCTTTATCAAGTATAATCAACAATAAGCTAATTAAACATATGATAAGTATGTATATGTATGTGTTTTGTTTACAGAATGCCGTTTCCATGTACTGCCGTCTCGGCTTTGCTGTAAAGAAAGGTCAGGTGTTCAGCACAGAGCAGCTCCACACCACCTGGAAGAACGCCCCGTCTGTCAACAGACTCAAGTATGTGCCGGCTGAGAAGGAAAACCGTCTGGCAGCTTTTCCCACCCAAAACATTAGTTAAAAGCTTGTCAAAACATTAAAGGAAACTTTTCTTTTATACGCTGGTATGTGCTCATCCTTTCTCTTTTGTCAGAGGAGAATACAGCTGGGGAGCTTCCATCAGCACCATCCATCTCTTTGCTGGACTATTTATTATTCACTCAGCTTCAGAACTTATTGGCTTGACTGTCAATCCATTCTGTGTGTCAGGAGCACAATGGACCCTCAGAAGATGCTGCTGTCCTGGGAGCAGGGCAGTCCTGTCATGGAGGGAGGTTCCTCTGCCACCGACACAGATACCACCAGTCTAGAAGATCAAGGTCCGTTTGCACTAACACACACGCACACACACACACACACATGCACTCCATCCCTCCCAACTTTACAGTGTGTGCAGATAAATCCACTTTCATCATGGGTTTTGAAAATCTTTGGTGTCTGAATGTTACTACAGTACCTCTCTAAGTCATCTCAACACACACACAAACACACACACATGTATACTGTATATTTTTGTATGGTGCCATTGTTGTACCAAAATGTTAACAAATTTAGTCGTTTCGACTACACCCCTGAGAGAATTGAATTTCCAAATGTTATACATATTATATACACTGTTTAACTGGAAAGAATATCACAGTGGGATAATTTGACTTCCTCGCTCAAGTAACTAGAGCGGTGATGTCATTTATGCCAACATTTCCTTCCCTCATCAATCATGACTGAAATAAACACAGCGGCTTTGTACGTACATCTGGTTTCACAACATATGATGCCTTTGATGCAAAGGCATCATTCGACCATGATTAGTTCTCTAACAGAAAAGAAGAACAGCAATGACAAAACCAGCAAATGGGAGCTTTCTTCAATTACATTTTCTACAACTAAATACTTTTGTTGTCTGATGTGCATTAAGATGTTGCGCTGCGTTCATACGTGAAAGAAATGTGTTAAAGAGGCGGATCAGTATCCACGGTTACACGTTGATAATTATGTTAGCTATTTGTTAAAGTGACGTTGTCATAAACGAATCGATCGCTGACAGCCTCTCTTCTACAAGGATAGAACCAACAGTTGTGCGCTGACATGCATTCATGTTCTGAACCGCCTCTCTAGCAGACACAGTCAGCATGAGCAGCCTCAGCATTCCAGCAGCACCCACAAAGAGGATCGCCTTCCTCTTCGACTCCACCCTCACAGCCTTCCTCATGATGGGCAACCTCTCTCCGGTCAGTGACAGAAAATGAGAATATTTTCATTCACCTGCAAAGACTTGATCAAAGAGAATTTATTTTAATTTTTTATCATTTGACATCAACTGTGCTTTTTTTGTCTCGCTGTCAGAACCTGAAGAGTCATGCAGTGACCATGTTTGAGGTTGGTAAGCTGTCTGATGAGACTCTGGACAGCTTCCTGGCTGAGCTAGAAAAGGTGAGACCAGCAAGGGAAAATGAATATTTGCTATTGTGTTAAGTTTCTGTGGTGGAACACCAGCTGATACTAAATTGACATAGGACGCGTTCATACTCACAACACGTTGGTGTCCCTGTTTCCAGGTGGAGAGCACAGCGGAGGGTGAGGCCCAGCGTTACTTTGACCACGCTCTTACACTGAAAAACACCATCCTCTTCCTGCGCTATAACAAAGAACTCACTCAGGACCAGGGACCCGATATCCCAAATATAGGTAGATATTCACCGTCTGTCCTTCTCTGCCTTTTGGTATTTTAACTTTTTTTTAATATTCAGCTTACGCTACTTTGATTGTGAAGGATGTTGTGTTACAATTACATCAGCACACGCAAGCTAGCTATGCTAGTCAGTTAGCTCAATGTTGGCTAATAATAAGCAGGCTAATTAAACCTCACTATCATCAAAATAGTGCAATTAATATATATATATATATATATATTACACACAGGTAGATATGAACAATACAGCAGTTATCTCAAATGTACATGGTCTTTGACTTCTAGACCAGAAATAATTATACTATGAAATGCAAGAAGAAAAACAGTCTTTCAAAATTTCAAAATAAGACTTTCAAAATAAGAGCCTGAACTAAAAATTTCTACAAACGTGAACAATTCACAACACTTACAGAAATACCCTAATATTCCAGGACTCTGAGCCAGACTCTGATAATGAAGCTGTGTTGTTCCACTTGTGCCTGTGGGGGGAGCACCAGGGAGTGAGCCGTCCTGTGAGGGACAGCAAATCTGACTTTCCATGCAACTTCTGATGTCAGGCAGGCAGATGCTGTATGTTTGGTTTGGCTGGGTGCCTTACTCCTGATTTTCTTTTGTTTTAGTCCTCCTCAGCCTGCTGGCAGAAGCTAAACTATGATACAGGAGGTCCGTGATGAACTTCCTGTATCGTATTCTTCATTAAGGTCTTTGCTGTGTTTTCTTAGTGCAGAACTAAGTAGCAACAAAAAGCTGAACTCTGATGGACAACTTTGTGGCTGACTGATCTTTTTGGCCAGAAAGAAGTAATCAAATCTTGGAGGTAACCAAGTATTTCGTCGTTAGAGCCTCCCATAGACATTCCAAGATGAGGCGTCAGCCTTACTGCTTTTATTAATTATTGATTTAAGGAAATGTTCCCATTATATGCTGTGAAATGAACACAAACCTCATTTCCTTTTCCCATTTGGCCGAGGTCCAGTTAGATCTTATTGTCTCTGTGACTGATTTATGTAATCATCACTCTCAGCAGCTCATAGACGCCGTCTAGATGCCTCTTAGATTTATATTTAGGAGAAAAGAAGTGATTATTCAGTCACTAATGTCCTTTGAGAAGACATTCTTTATGAGGCACCTTTGAAAGGGGACTCTTTTCAACAGCATGGCTCTAAACAAAGAGAATCTTTACAGTCCGCTCTGGATCCGAGCCACTGCTCCTCCATGAAGTTACCGATTCTCTCTCACATGCCAGATGAGCTTCCAGGATCTTCATTTGTCCGCCAGACTCCAGACTAATTTATTACACTGGTTGAACTGGTCTTTCTACCATCTAAATTTAGTGTACCAGTAGCTAAAGTAGGTCGACCCAATGAAACATTGCGATTGTTAGAATTTTGTCAGTTCCCACACCCATTACCCTTTACAACAAAAACTTCTCTTTATTTAATTACAGCACAACAACAGTAGATAATCGTAACCTCCGACTTAAAGAAGATGTACAAGTTTATGAGTCAGATGCAACTTTGATGCAGTTCTCATTTATGTAGTTATTAAAAAATGTGACATACTATAGAATTGTTATTGCTGCCACAGCGTCCGCCGATACTTAGTGTTAACGCGACTACTCAAAAACTGTTTCTTGGATCATTTTTAAATTTCATACCTGTACAGACCTTAGTGGGAGGAGCTGGACTTTTCAAGCGGGAGAAAAAAGGGGAGGACCAATCAGGAGGCAGGGGAAGATGTAAACAGTTGTTCTGTGGCGACCCCTAAAGGGAACAGCCAAAAGAAGACAAAGAAGAATAGACCTTAGTGAGAGGAAGAACTGGATTGATTTTGGGAAAGGTCAGTTGTATATTTCTGACACAAGGGGGAGCTTTATCTCCAAAAGTTTTTGGGCTATAATTTCTCAAATGTTGGTCAAATACATATGAATCGGGTAAAGGAGGTCTATCATGTATATATCATATTTTACTCTAATAGGTCATATTTGACTCACTAGGGTGAGTTTTTTTTTCTTTTAAACCAAAACTCACATTTAATTCTGTCTGGGACGACAGCATAGACCTACTTTATAATTGGGCTTTTATATTTGTGACCCATCCTGTTCTTTTTCCCCGACTAGGATTCCCCTTGGACATGTTGCGCTGTGAGAGCCTGCTGGGTCTGGACCAGGCCACCTGCAGCCGTGTCCTCAACAAGAACTATAAGCTTCTGGTCTCGATGGCACCGCTCAGCAATGAGATCAGACCCATTAGCAGCTGCACCCCTCAGGTATGATGCCTGGAGGGAGGGAGGGAGGGTAGGGCGGCATGCCAGGGTTGTTGGATTGTCTGTTGAGTTGCGAGTTTGTGTGTGTGTGTGTGTGCGTGTGTGTGTGTGTGTGTGTGTGTGTGCGTGCGTGTGCCTTTGGTTGGTTTGTATTCTCCCTCTTGTTGTCTACTCAGGCTTGTGCACCCAGTCAGTTGGGACTTGTGTGAATGCTAAGTTGGGACTCAGCCCACAGTTGCCCCCAACAACAAAACTATGCAAAGACAGGGAGCCAGGGAGGGAGGGGTAAGGAGGGAGGGATCAAGATGCTCCTTGTTTTTCTTCCTGGCCACAGTCCATCTATCCGGCGTTGCTCAGAGAGACTGAAAGAAAGACGTTAGACTCATGTTGTGCCATTTTCTCACTGTTTATTCTCACACTGCTGGGACTCAGGATTCAGAGAATTCATTTCTTGTTTGGTGCTCAAATCTCTATTTACAACTTCAGCTTTGGCTCCTCCAACGGACGACCAGCACAAACACAACTATTGTTCTTTACCTCTGTTCATTTTAAATGTGCATTTTTGTGAAATACTGAAATAATGTGGATGTGTGAATGTGCATGCTGTAGTTCTGATCCTGTAGTTCTGATCCTGTAAGTCTGCATGTTTGTTTCTCCCTGCAGCACATTGGCCCTGCCATCCCTGAGGTGAGCTCCATCTGGTTCAAGCTATATTTGTACCATGTGACCGGCCAAGGCCCGCCGTCTCTGCTGCTCTCCAAAGGCTCCAGGCTCCGCAAACTCCCGGACATTTTCCAGGTTAACTCAGCCTTATAAAACTCACACAAGTGTCGGTGCAGTTTTGAGGAAGTGATTGTAGGTTTATGATCCTTGACAAGCAAGGAAGCGGAACTGAAATCAGGAAAGACTCCCTTGTGGTCGGACATGTTTTCATTCCCTTTCATCACGCCTTAAATTTTGACCTTGAAATAAATGCATTTAGAGATGGAGGAAATTTGAACCCAAGAGGTAAAATTCCGGGATGCTTCGTTGACTCCCTCTTCCACCTTGATTTTTCAGCACCTGCTGTATCCCAATCTCAGGCATACCAGACCGTGCACCTGTATTTTACCCTTCGAAGGCCTCCCAGTCATCTTGGAATTTCTAAACTATCCAGAGAATATGAGACTTGGGAAGGAGAATCAGTTAAATGCACTAGAACCAGTTAAATGCACTAGACTTTGAGGGGATGGCTGGAAATATCCTACAAATAGATCCCTTATATAGTGGCATATAGTTTTTTACTTGTTACTTCGGAGCTTCTCGGAAGTAAAAACAGAATTTTCAACCCTTAACCACTTTCCAATTAAAAAATAATTAATAATAACAGAAAATCCAAATACAACACTTTCATGGAGATTGTTGTTTGAACTTGGTGTAAAATCATACAAAGCCACGACATGTTAAATCATGAGCAGGGAGGTAAAGGCTCACATGACCGAGCAAAGGGCAGTGATGATTTCTCTCCTTCAATGTTTACCACCTCATTGATTAAAAAACACTCCAGCTGTGAATATTACCAATGAGAATATTTATTACATGGAGACTTTATTGACCTGCTGCTTTTCTCGGCTCAGGCCTATGACAGGTTGTTGATCACCTCCTGGGGTCACGACCCTGGAGTGGTCCCAACATCCAACGTGCTGACCATGCTCAACGATGCCCTCACACACTCTGCTGTACTCATCCAGGTAAATGCTCTTTCAAGAAGCTGTCGTTGACTCAAATATTATTGGTAAACACTACATCATCTATTATTATGTATCTGCTGTGCATGTATTTTAGCTCCAAGCCTCACAGGGTGGATATAGTAAACTGTACTGTATGTGTGTACTTCTGGACACCACAGGGTCATGGTATGCACGGTCACGGAGAAATGGTGCACATCCCATTCCCCTTTGATGAGGAGGATCTGAAAGCAGGTGCGTTCTTAAGGAAATTAAGTTATAAAGAATCAGTAATGTATTTAAGTGCTCTTATTTTGAAGGATTACGTTAGAATTAAGGTTGGTCTGCATTTTGTGTGTGTTCTGACCTGTTGAAATTAATGTAGGCTCTTCCCGCGGTGCGTTTCTTAAACCAATTGTTTGACATTTCAAAGGGAAAATTTCCTTTGCCTTGTTGTGTTTAAATGAAGAACATTAAAATACATTCAACGTTCTGACTCGCAAAGGTTCTGACTCCTCAGAAATCCATTTATCTGTGAAAAATGCCAGAATGGTTGAAACTCAAGACCAGCACCCACCTTTAACCCCCTTATTATATCCCCAATAACTCAAAAACTATTTCATGGATTATTTTCAAATTTTAGACCCACATTAACCTTACTGTGAGGAAGGACTGGATTCATTTTGGGGAAGGTCAGCTGCATTTTTCCTACACTTGGGCGAGCTTTATCTCTTAAAGCTTTCGGGCCACAATTTTATCAACCGTTAGTCCGATTTAGTCCAATTTTGGTGCATATGAGTCGACTCAAGGAGATCTATGTTGTATATAATGTATTACATTTTACTCTAATAGTCCATGTTTGACTCACCAGGTGGAGCTATTTTATGGAAAACACTGTACTTTAGACATACCCTCTTCACCGTTGGTCCCTTTTGGTACTAATTTATTAAAAAACGCCTCAAGGAGGTCTTGATTTTTCATATTTTACTGTATTGTTCAAATGTCACTTACTAGGGTTTTTTTTTTTGTTTTAGGGTGTTTTGACCGTTAACTTCTCAACCATATGTCAGATTATGTCCAAATTGCCTCGTATTAATCCACACGAGGAGATCCATCTATAATAGTATAGAGTATATAAATTATTTCACAATAATAGTTCATATTATACTCATTAGGAGGAGCTTTTTTGTTGGAAACACAGATTCTCGTAACATCCCGACCATAACTTCAATCGTGTCTAAATTGTTCTCATAAGAAATGAAACAGGGAAGTCTGTCTTGTTTTATTACTGAGATCAGAATCAAAACTTAACTCTATATGTCTTTATTACTGAGTCACTTTGGGATCTGATCTTAGAGCATATTGCTGACTACATAGGGACGACAGCGTAGGCCTAGTTGCTTTCAGAATATCTCCTCCTCTGGTGGGCATATGTTCAGATGTGAACAGTTTGTGTCATCTCTTCCGTTGGTGCAGAGTTCTCCTCTTCCAACATGTGTACGCACAAGGCGCTGCAGAAGCTGAAGGAGCATGTGGACATGAAGCACCAGTGTGGCTACGTCACCATGCTCAACTCCAACAACAGGCACCGTCGCAGGCCCAGTGACAGCGCTGAGTGCAGAGGTAGGGGAGCTGGTGCAAATGTGAGCATGTGACAGACATTTAATTGAATTAGTGGAAGATGTTCCACCTCTAATGGCGACCGGCACTGATGGAAAGTGTGAATTACACAGAGATCGCTCTCAATCCACTTCAAATATGTTGTTTGTCTGCTTAATCGTGCCCCTCATCGTGGTCGCGTTTACTGAAGGAGGTGGATCGAACACTGTTGGCCTTTTTTTCCTAGTTTCACTTGATTTTCTTTCCATGTAAATCCCTGCACGTAAAGTTAATTTCAATCGACACTTGGTTGATAGTCATTCCACAGAGAGACCTCAAACTGCCTGAGTGGATTTCTCTCATTTGCTTTGCTGGGTGTCTTAAGGGACTTGAACATGAGACTATTGGACAGTGCAATTGTACTTGATTCACTGGTTTACCTGAGTTTAGTATATCTTCATGCAAATTCAAATATTGTGCATTTTAATTGTCACTTGTATGGATATTTGTTGTATTTGTACGCCGTGTAGTTCTGTGTGTAATTTTATGAAGTACGCTGCTGCCTTCTCGACCAGATCACCCTCGTGAAAAAGATCCTTGATCTCTCCTGGGTAAATTCAAATTGAATAAAAAAAACAAATAGAGAAATTCTCTAGTTCAATGAAACTTCTTACATGATCCGTATTCAAGGGGTGTTCTGGTTCTGAGCGGTCTCGATGCTCATGGAGATTTTGTCGTTCTTCAAGGGGACACCCATTTAGGTGGGGGTCTGGACACCAACGGCAGCACGGAGTCCTTTGAGCTTGTGACAGAAGAAAATAACGGGGACGGCAAAGTGAAGACAGAAAGTAAGTCTACATTTAATTAACTTAATTAACTTTACTGACAAGAATGGAGTCAAAGGTGGGGGGTGGGGGGGGGTCAAGTGTGAGAAGGTCAGATTCAAAAGCAGCCTGTCCATGTCCACAGATTGTATCTCCTGTTGTAGTTTATGTTCCGATCCTTTTCTTCCAGCCCTTTCAGCCGAGGATGAGTGGGTCCCACTCGAACTGTGCTTCGGCATGCCGCTCTTCAGCTCCGAGCTCAACCGCAAAGTGTGTCGAAAAGTCGCCTCGCACAAACTGTTCAACAACGACAGGTACTTCAAAGGAACACTCGGAATCAACAAAACATTTGATTCCGAGATTTAAAATATGTGTTTTTTTTTCTCCTTCAGCCTTCAAGAGCTTCTTCACTCAAGCCGAAAACTCTCGCTGAAGGTGCTGAGCTTCGTTCAGTCATTCCAGGTAAAACGTCTCTGCAACGCCGCAAACTTGAAAATCTCAGGCTTATATTACAGATTGAGTCAGTCAACATCAAGAGCGTCAGATATTCTATCAGTGTATTTAGATTACCTGTATTTAGATGGAATAAGAAATGTGTATGGAGAACAGGCTCTCCCGCAGTCATGTCTGACTGTACGTAGAAAATAAGAACGTAGAAAAACAAGAAGCACTCGTGGAGCTGAAAACCCACACCAACAATATAGTCAATGGAACCTGTGCTATCAGAAACAGTTTCCAGGCTCTGTCAAAACAATATCCTGTCAAAAAAGTTTATCACAGATGTATCACCAATGGTAAAAATAACAACAACAAACAAGCATCTTCCTGTCAAAAAAGGATTTATTCATAAGAAAATAAAGGTTTATAGATCTGGATTATGATTCGGATGTAGCTCATAATTCCATGACTGGATATTTTAATTTTGACTCACCTCTTATTAGTTGTCATGGCTAAATGTTCAAATTAAGAGTTATCTCACTATATTAGAGGAAGTGGAAAAAGTGCCACAGAATCAGAATCTCCAGGCCATCTAGCTTGTATATATCATGTTTTACTCTAATAGTTCATATTTTAAAGGGATTGCTTGTGCGGTGCAGGGGGTTGAGGGCTTCTCAGGGAGATACCCTTGCTGTGGATAACAACAGTGTAAGCCTAGTTGTAAGATCATCTTCCCTGGCTCCACCCCATCATAACATTTTATCAACGACCATCAACAACATTTTGCGATAGGTGTGATTTCACTGAAAATGAATTACAATACAGGAAAAGCAATGGAGGTATCATTATTTCAACCGTTTCGGTTTAAGCTGCATGAAGAATCCTGCTGGATTCATCTGGCTTAGAGACGACAAACGTCTCTGGGAGGATTTTCAGACGTGGATGTGAATTACAATATAAGCACGAATCGTGAGTTCGGTAATTTCAGGCTGCGGCCCCTGGGCCACCGACCGGCACAAAAGACCAGCACTAAACAATTTTCGGATAATTACTATCACAGTATTTAACACAGGCAGACAAGTTTGAATGAAATCCTAAAATTAGCAAAAATGCATTAAATTGCTCCGTCGGGTCGTTGTTTCCTACAGGCCATTAATACGGCCCTCTGACGGCTAGAAATAAACCCGGGGCTCCACCGATTCACTGTCTCTGGTGAACTTCAAGGATGTTGTGTGGTTCAAGGACAATCTGCATGTTCTCTATGTGCGAGAATACGTATGTGTGCCAGCCATAACATTACAACCACTGATAGGTTGTGTCTGAATAACGTTAGTTATCTTGTGGAAATGGTTCCTTGCAGCTGATGGGATATATTAGGCAGCTGCTGAACATTTTGTGTTGGAAGCAGGAAACACAGTTTAAAGATGTAGCAAGCCTGATAGTCGCTGAGCGAGTGCGCCGCTGTGTAGCAGCTAAGGCTAACCTGTGTTGCCCAGTCCCACAAAAGAAGTTTGAGACTTACACAATATTAGTCAGGTGGTTGTAATGTTTTGGAAGGCTGGGGACTCCTGTCTGAAGGTTAATGAGATATTTAAGCTGTGATCTTGAGGCATTTTACTCAGGAAAACATCTTATGTTTGGAATAACCGAAGAAAGAATTCATGTGTGTCATCGGATCAGTGTAAACAGGTGTGCACCAAGTGTACACCTGTTTACACTGATCCAGTTGTACAGTAATGTCGCAAAGAGTCGCAGCAGGAACCAAAAGAATGTGTTGTCCTGCTGCCTCTGTGTGTTCAACATGAAATCACCCGTGTTAGTGAGCCTCCGGGTGTTCTATGAAGTAACTACAGACTGTAAATCAGACAGGAAGCTTTCTATCTCACCTCTCCTGACTTTCTAATCTCAGAGGATTGTGTCCTTGTTCCCATCTGCCTTACATCGTGTTCTGATCTGTGACATTCGCCCCCCTGTTTGCAGGACGGCATCCTACCCTCTGACCTGGACAGCGGCGTGTCGAACCCTCTCAGTCAGCCCCAGGCGGAGTCCGGTGTCCCCCTGCCCGCCCTCAACCTCCTCTTCAAGGAGGGGCAGCTGAAGGAGTGGAGTGGGCGGGCCCCTCCCCCTCTGGACATTTCAGCGCTGCAAAAGGACCAACACACATAAACTGCCACCAACTCCCCCAAAACCTTCCAGATTTGTCAGGAATACTTATTCAAGGTTCGACTTGGTACCTTCATGTCGGACCACTCATTCAGAAGTCTCACACTCTTATTCATCAGTGTCCAGTCAAGGAAAAAATGTTCCCTGTCAGCACTTTGTCATTTACCTACTGTATGGTGACTCATCCTTCTGACAGTGCTGCAACCCCACCTGAGCTGCCCCCCTCCCCCCCCTCCTTGAATCCTTGTAGCCATTGCAAGGCAGTGTTATGGGTTGGAGTGGTGCTATTCTGCCAGTTATGTATGCAGGTGTAAACGGCATAGAACCGGGAACGCCATTTAACTGGAAACACAAGCGCTGTTCTACATTTCAAATCAGAGGGCGTTCCGTGATCCCTGGGAGCAGACTGTAAAGCAGTTTAAACTGTATAGATGTTTTAACAAAATAAAGCGTTCGGGAATCCTTTGACAGTATGCATATTTTCGGATCACGTCCTCCTACAGACCCGCTGCCTCTCTGCGTGTCGTCTCATGTTAAAGTGATCTGATGCATGTTACCGTTGCACAACTTATTCCATAGAGATACGTTCCTGTTGTGATCAATATGGGGGGCATTTATTATTTGCACTGTGCAGGATTTCGCCAAACCTGTGAATGAAGTAATGTCATGTAATGTTTTTTTTTTTTTGTTTTTAATTCGTCTTAATGCGCACACGACCTTAGGGCTCACATTAACCAACAGGAAGTGTTTCTCTCTTCAGGCATCAGAGAAAACTACTGTGCTTTTATTTTAAAAGAGTTTTTCCTCGCATCCTTTTGTTTCGATTACAAGAAGACACCAAAGACCGTTTTTATTTCCTGTATCATAACTTATTTCATTTTTAATCTCTTTTTTTTTTCTTTTTCATTTTTATTTCTCTGCCTTATTACCACCAGCCAATCAACGACTTGGATCCAATCTACGGATTTGAATTTACATTTCTTTAGTTACTTTTTTAGCAATTTTAGATTTTCTAATTGATGGTTTCTGTGCATTTCAGTTTAAATAAAAATCATTGAAAGCTACAACATAGACTCAAACTACCAACCCATGTATTCAACGATATTAACCAAGTGTACCTAATCACACACTGGAGGGTCTGGGTTTGACCCGGGCCTGTGGCCACAGTCAGTATCTGTCCCTGGATCGACTCCAGTTTATGTGCTGTGCTTTTCTTGGCCGGCCCACAGAAACTCCACGGGATTCACTTTACTCCATGTTTTGAAAATGTGGTCAAAGCAAAGATGGCGTGTAGAGAGAAGACAACTTTTTTTGTCGAGGGATACCAGAAACACGTAAGACGGAAAAAATACCGTCGCTCTGTCCGGCGTCTCAGAAACGTGAGGGTCCAAAACGTGTGAAGAACCTCATTCATTTTGGCTCCAAGTATATCTTTCATTGCCTTTATGTGATGAACCTGGTTTTCTTTTGTTGAGTTTTCTTCTAACGTAATCTCCATTCTGTTGTTTCTGATAACGTGATGCTGAAATAAGACAAAAAAAAAAAAGACTTAACATGAGGTCCAGTTGAAGCATGATGACTGTTTGCAAAACTGTCGTGTGTGTTTTGTGTATATGCGTGCGTGTTGTACGCCTCACACTTTCTACCCTCCACAGTAAGAGTCCAAGCCCCCGACCTGCCTGACTTTTATCCAGTTGCAGTACCTTGATCATCCCAGAATTCTCCCATCCTCCTCCTCCTCCTCCTCCCTCCTCTACAGTGTTTGAGAAAAAAAATGCTAGTTTTATATGTCAGTCTATATTTTAGGAAATCTTTGTTGTTGCTCGTTTGATGGGACTGTGAAAATCATGGACGGAGTTAATAAAGACGATGCTCTTGTAGTTAAATGGGTGAAAAAAAGAAAAGTGACATTCCTTCATCATGCCCTTCCTTCATCCTTACTGCATTTCCTCTCTGCTCCAGATATAAGATTATTACGAATAAATATGTAAAAAGTATATGAAAAATATAAATAAATATGTAATAAATTTTTCCTCCCTGAAAATGTCTCCCAGTGATTCTTTTTGCAATCCATACTTTCTTGTTTCGTATCGCCGATTCCAACTCCCAAAAATGAGATGCGAAATATGTGTTTTCAGAAAAAAAGAATTATTGAAATTGTTCAGAAAACTCTAGCCTCCAACTCAACGACAATGTTTAGAAGAAAATCAGCGTCAGAGATCCATCACCAGACTTCACAGTTGGTATAATAGGCTTTTCTCTATAGCTTTCCTTCTTTCTGCGCCACACCCATCTTTGACATTTGTTTCCTAGAAGCTCTACTTGGGTCTCATCTGACCTTTGACCTTGTTCCATTTAAAGTCCCAGTGGTATTTGTCAAATTGCAGGATCCTTACTTTGTGTGCCGATGACAGCAGGGTTTTTTCTCTTGCTACCCTACCAAACAGCTGGTGTTTTTAGGTTTCAGTAGTCAGTTTGCAAACACGTCCTCTTCCAGGCTGATATTTAACATCTACAGTCTCTTTAAACTTCTTGATGAATTGATCCAACTATTCAGACTTACATTCACTGTTCTTGTCTCACTTGCACTTGATTCGTGCGGCTCTACAACCTTCCTTCACACAACTTTGCCGCGTTCTCTGGTCTTTCCCGTTGTGAAGAAGGTCAAAGAGAATTAGGCCTGTGTCACCTCATATTTATACCCCAGTCCAACAGGAAGTAAAAATAATAAAAGGTTTAATTTGGTGAAATATTTGAATTAAAGATCACGGTCGGGGACAATAAATGCATTGTTTAATCCTGGAGGGCTCTGTGCTAAAGGCGTTTTCAGCGGATGTTTACTTGTACGGGTGGAGCAGATGGTGCAGGAAGTACACACTTGTTAACCTAGAATTCAAACGGCGGCTGAAACCACATCTGATTCGTGGATATAAAGCCTTCTAAAATCATAAAAAACCTACATTTTGCCCCGTGGCTGGCTGTGCCCCCACCGGACAGGTGGAGCCCTGCCTAATTGACTGCGTCTCCCAGACCTCCATGCCCCACTAAATCTCTCAGCCACGCAAATTACAGATTGTCACCAGGGGCGTAAACTAGGTCATGCCACCTGAGGATAAGAAGGTCCAAGAATCGGTCAGATGGGCCACATGTCAGCGCTCTGACGTCTCATTTCTCCCCCAGCAGCCTCTTGTTCTGCACGGAGGCTGGGGAGCGGTCCGACACATCTGCTGGATTCATTCTGCAGACTCATTTGTTATTTTTGACTCCCATTATAGAACTAGGACTGCTGCAAGGGTTCACACTACAATGAGAGGAAACGGGGGGGAAAAAATAAAATAAATCAGGTCGTGTGCCCGCACAGTTCAGGTAGGAAAAAGCTGATGAGAGGTCAGAGGAGGGGATGGATAAACGACACCATCATTGTCCACTCGGCGCCTTCCGGTGCGTCATCATCTTTATCTCATTTCAAGTCGAATCAGGCACAAGCCATTAGCGAAAGTTCCTTCCAATTGTGTTGCGTCATTATCAGTTCACTTTACGCTCATGTTTATTCCTCCTGGCTGCATGGAACTCACACAGACGCTACGCAAACACGCCGTTTACTTGTTTGGCCGAAATGGCGACACGGAAGCACAGATCTGTTTGAACTGGACTAAATAAGAGTCTGTAATATCAGCCGCCAGGCGAGGCTCAGCTAGTACGTTCACCATGTCCATCAATTTGGTCAGAGTCCATCGCTAACATTTCCTCATGGGTATTAATAAGGAAGAACAGCAGAGCGGCGTACGAATAATTATATCGCTGATAAATCGGGGATTTTAGCGGATCCTCATCGTCATTTTAACACGATAACTCGAAAACTTCTTCATGGATCATTTTTAAATCTTATACCCACATAAACCTTAGTGCCAAAAGAGAGAATAGAACTGGATTAGTCTGGGGAAAGGGCAGTTGTATATTTCTGCCACTAGGGGAAGCTTTATCTCTAAACGTTTTTGGGCCATAATTTCTCAATCTTTATTCTGGTTTACTCCAAATTTGGTGCAGATGAATAGAACTGATGATGTTGATCTTGTATAAATCATATTTTAATTCAACAGTTCATATTTTGACTTATTAGGGGGAACGTTAAACATAACCGTTGGTCTGATTTAGTTGCAACTGGAAGGAGACACTAGGGCGACCCGGAACTCACTGGAGGGACTAAATATCTCATCTGGCCCGGGCAAACGGGCCAAACGGGCCAAAACAAATATTGGCGTTGAGGAAAAGATTGAGCCGATGCAGCCAAGCAATCAGCAGATGCTAATAAAACATTCTTTTGATTATATAGAAAAATTCTATTTCTCGCTAATCATTGGAGTTTGCTGACTGACCAGAATTTCATTAGAAGTTTACAAAAAAAGAAAAAAAGATCGATTCAACCTGTTGCCTGAATTCCTTCTGTCTGACCGAAATGACTGTTTTTACAGTGTATACTACTGTATACTGTGACCCTGGATGACCCTCACCAACCAGGGAAAACATTTAATCTGGATTACACAGGGTCGGACGTTGCCGGGCTCTCGGAAAGCTTTCTCTTAATTAACCTGATAGTCTTAAAAAGGTGCCGTCCAAAGGCCTCGCTGCTAATCGGTTGATTCCACGGAGGCCATTCTGCAGGTTTAAACCGCATGAAAGCACAAGAAGGGATTTATTTCTGCTGAGAAAGGTCCAACAGTACGGAACGACTCTGCAGTCCGTTTGTGATCCGTCCCTCTGGTGGGTTCGCGGCTCAAGCTAGGAATCAAACTCAGGTTAGCCTTCTCTGCTAGTTTCCTCTCTTCCTCACGGCCATGAACGTTTGTCCTCTTCTGCTGCTTTTCCAACATGCATCTCCCACTGACTCTCACTACACTGTAAAAAACAACAACAAACACACAGTAAAAGCTCTGCCGCTATTGGACCCCTCACAGTCCTAATGGCCAATTAAGAGGCCCAGTCAGCTTTTCTTCTGCTCAATTAGTCTTTGATTACCGCATGAAAAACCCAGTTGAGCCAATAGAGTAAAATATAATGAATATAACAATTTAAAACATAAATTATCAATAAAATTAAAACAGACATGAGTCAATAAATCAGTTAGATCAGTTAAAAATGATGGACTATATATTATTAATAATAACCCCATGACAGTTTGATTTTTCAATTTCAAATCTAATATTATTAAATTGATATTTATTCAAGAAAATGATCTTTCCCTAATAGAAACATGTATTCAAAGAAAAGTCCAATTTTACTCCCAACCGAATCAGCGCAGTTCCATCAGAAAATGCATCTTAGTTGTGAATTTGTAGTTTTTATCTCATATGAGCCAATTACACATTTTTAAATTTTGACTTTATCATCAGAATTTTGACTTCAAACCCCGAATTCTGACTTTATTCTAATGATTCTGACTTCAAACCCCGAATTCTGACTTTTCTCTCTGAATTCTAAATTTAAACTCAGATGTCCCAAAAAAGCTATCGTGTAGCCCACTCACTCAGAGTTCCGAGTTTAAATTCCAGCTTTTTGTGACAATGAAGTCAGAAATGTTAATTCTGACATCATCTGTGTGACGTCAGAAGATGGCTAGGTGTGTGTGTGTGTGTGTGGGGGGGGTTATTCGGGATCCCTCAGAGTCGTGTAGCGCCCCTGCACACAGATACTGTAATTATAAGACAGACAAAGGTTTGATGATTCAAACATTGGTTTCAGCCTCCATCGGGGTCTGGGGAGGAGGGGCGGAAGTAACACCGGCTCGGTGATGAATTACGCTCACTTCCTCTTTAAAAGCTGGAGAGGAAACGCTGAACCACAGATCTACCGTCACCTCACCGCCGCACATTGCGCATTTTCTGCGCCAGCGGCGCACCGGACGACAGTACTTACGGTGAAAACAAACGGCGGATTCGGATTTTTAACGCTTTTGTATTTCCCGTGATAGCCGGAACTTTACGCAGGGAGACACCAGGAGAGTCTGGAGACTCCACCTGTGCTGCGTCTGGATCTCCACTTGTTGATGGCCACATCATCTTTTTCCACCCCCCCGCCTCCCCCCCTCCCCGCGCGTGATCCGGATAGACCCCTTGCGTGAAGGCATCGATGAGGAAGTTTGATGCTTTGGGCGATAGTCGGTAGTGATGTTCGGTTAACCGGTAGCAGCTCAGCCTCAGATCGTGTCTCAGGCTGCCGCCAGGTGAGCGACATGGGGAGCCAGATGGAAAAACTGTCTCACTTAAGTTACGCTGAAGTTCCCACCGTGGACCCGAACGGCGTGGACACGGAGGACTGTCCACGGATCGGCGTCTCTTACATATTTTCTAGCGACGAAGACGACCGGGAGGAAGGCGGCGGCGCGCTGGATGGAACCATCAGGAACCCGAATCAGGAAGAGAAGCACTTCGACCGGACAGACGAGGTGGAGTGCGCCGTCTTCAACCGAGAGGAGCGCGTTTACGAGAAGAGCGCCAGGTCCGCCAGCCTGGACATTTACTCCCCGGAGAACCTGCTCAACAAATGCAAAGCTGGAGACCTGGTGGAGTTCGTGGCCACGGGTCAGTTTCCACACTGGGCGGTGTACGTGGGGGACTTCCAGGTGGTGCACCTGCACCAAGCCGAGGTGAAAAACAGCTTCCTGACGGATGCGAGTCAAGGCAGGAGGTGTCGCATCGTCAACGACTTCTACAAGCTGAAAGCTCTGGGGTCGGACATGGTGGTGCAGAACGCCATGGAGCAGGTGGGCTTGAAGGACCGAGAGCTGAGCTGGAGGAACTCCGAGAGCTTCGCCGCCTGGTGCAGGTTCGGCAAGAGGGAGTTCAAGATGGGTATGGAGATCCGGATAGGCAAACAACCCTACAGGTTGAAAATAATGGTGTCCGACAAATATGAGCACGTGCTGGAGTTTCAGAGTTTGGAGGACGTGATCATGGAGAAGAGGAGGTACGATCATCTGGGCAGGACAGCGGGGCTGCAGGAGCTGACAGCTCATCTCAGCAGTGTGGCGGAGGAGAGGAGGAGGAGTGAGGGAGGAGGAGATGAATGATGAGGGTGCTCCTCAGAACAAACACTCTGCTAGAGGAGAAGCCTTAACCAAACATGAAGACTGAAGGTTCCACCGGGACGACATCTGGTGGTTCTTCTCCTGACTGTGGGTTCGGATTCGATCAGATCGTTTCTATGTTCTTGATGTTTTTACAGAGTCTGTAGTCATGTTACCGCAGTAAAGCCTCTGAGGCATCACCACAGGAACTGACAGCATGATGGCCAGCCCACAGGGGAAAACACGCCGCAAATTTAAGAGAACACATGCAAGTAGACATAAAGAATCATAAAGCATAGCCACAACTTATTGAGACACAAGTCACAAAACAACACATTAATAAAACGGGCCGCAAAAGTCAAAACATAGCACATAAAAAAAAGAAAACCTCCTGCAAAAGTCACAACATAACACATAAAAAAAAGAAAACCTCCTGCAAAAGTCACAACATAACACATAAAAAAAAGAAAACCTCCTGCAAAAGTCACAACATAACACATAAAACAAACCTCCTGCAAAAGTCACAACATAACACATAAAACAAACCTCCTGCAAAAGTCACAACATAACACATAAAACAAACCTCCTGCAAAAGTCACAACATAACACATACAAAACTTGCTGCAAAAGTCACAACATAACACATACAAAACTTGCTGCAAAAGTCACAAAACAACACATTAAAAAACGTTCTGCAAAGTCAAGACATTAAGAAAAACACTCCGCAAAACTCACAACATAACAAATAAAGCGTTCTGCAAAGTCACAAAACATTAAGAAAAACTTGCCGCAAAAGTCACAACATAACATAAATAAAAACACGCTGCAAAAGTCACATGACATGAAAAAAAAACTGCTGTAAAAGCCACAACGTAACATATTAAAAAGAACGCAGTAGAAGTCACACCCGCAAAGATTGTGTTGCAGAATTCACAACATAATACATTAAGAAAAACACGCTGCAAAATTTCACAACATAACACAAAGGAAAACGTGTTTTAAAAGCCACAACGCAATAGAAGTGTTTCAAGAATACGACAGATAGAATACACAAACCAGTATTCACAATTTTTAGTTAGTTTTTTCATCTTCTTCATATTTTTGACACTGTACTTCCGGGTCGTGGGATCATGTGACTTAGAACAAAACCTAAATCAACATCTTATATACATAAAATCAACACGCGAATGATGAGAAGTCACATGACTGAACGACCCGGAAGTTAAATAAATAGCCCAAACAGAACGATTGTCACGGAAGAAGAACGCAAGAAATGAAACCTGCGTATTTTATCATCTTTGAAAGATACATTAAAGCGCTTCCAGCGGTGCAGCACTTTAAAGCGTCCTCCGGAAACACTTCCTTTGTGTTGTGTCTTTTTTGCGGCGCGTTTTCCATGCGTCTTCTAAGTGATGAAGACGTGCATGTTACTGGAGCCGCAGCGTGTTTTCCCCCTTTCTGTAGCTTCTCCACTCTGAATGTAAAGGCTTTTATTATCGGAAGTCTTAATCCGTCACGGTTCTGTGAGTCCGGTGAATAGTTCTCCACTCGTGGTGCCACCTCTTCCTTCGTCTTTCTTCTGTGCGGTTTCAGTCAGGGACGGCGTTTACTGACACTCGCACACCCGGAATAATTATCCATTATGTTTGTGTTTAACGGGATTTCACTGGGTTTCTGAAAAAAGGGAAATTGTTTCACATAATATGCTCATGTTGAGAAAGACACATTTTCTCTCTCTGTTAAATTACTTTCCTCTTTAGAGAAAACATTCTTTTATGTCGTTATGGTCTGGCACATCATAACATGGAATAGTTGCCTATGCAGGTTTTTTTTCTTCTTTCCCCTACATCAAAGGTTAAAGTTAGGATATCTAACGCAAATATTTGACATAGCAGGAAAGCTGTTTTTTTTTTTTTATTGGCTGACTGTCACCTGAGAAACAACACACCTGCACAAACAACCGCCGCTAGTTTTCAGACCGCAATCCAGAGACTCTCCGCACAAAACAAGGTGAAGAAACTATCTAAGAAGGTTTAACCCTTTTTTATTTTTCTCACAAGGCGTTTTTCTCTTTTCATGTTTTTACACTGTTAAAAAAAAAAAAGTTTTAAGAAAAAAAGTTTTAAGAAAAAATGTTTTGCGCTTATTCAACTTTTTTTTTTTGTTTTTTTTGGTTGTAAAGTCCTCACAGGTATTTAATATGTAAATTAATCCGACTTATCGAATAGGACTTTCTCAGAAGTCATGGTTGATGCCTCCCCCTCGGGGGCCCTTATTATACCCCGTGGTGTCCCTCAGGGCTCAATCCTCGGACCCTTACTCTTTGTTTATATATTTTGAGTCATAATATAAACAGGTTCGGTCGCATTTTTTCAAAAAAGAAATAGTGACTCAAAATGAGATCAACCAAACAGTTGAGCAGGAGATTAAAGAGTTAATCCTGGATTTTAGGGCCCTGGTTACAACAACAGTTTTGCTAAAACTCTTTATGCTTTTCCCTTTGTTTTAAAAAACAGAAGTTCTACATTCATGTGTCGATGTTGCTGAAATTATTATTTTTGCACATGCATCCAATTAAAAATACTAATCTTTGCACACCAGGCAGTGTGACATTTCAAAACCAGCAGCTCCAGTTGACACCACACACCCAAGGACAAAAAAAAGGTAGCGGGCCATTGTTTTTATAGTAGCGCTTTCCGAACATGGCAAACAAGCTTGAATACTTGAGCACAAAGTGGAAATGTTTCATTCCACTTGCAGCACGTTGCAGCAAATGTTCCGGTTACCGCTCACTTCTTTGAAAACGGGTGTTTCTTGTTGTGCGAGCGTTTGTGTTGAACGTATTCACAGTTTGGGCCCGCAGTGAGAGTTAGACCGCCAAGGAACAGGGAGCCGATGTGTTCAGTTCCTGGCATGAAAACAAATTAAATACCAAAGTGATGCATAGTGCAAACACAAATGTAAAAAAAAAAGCCTTTTTACAGGTAGAATAAACTATTTTGTTGGATGCCTTTCGTGCACTGTAAAAAGAAAAGTGTTTTATGAACTCAAAAAATGACTTCAAGTGGTAACATTCAGTTAAATGAAGTATTTACAGCTAAATAAGTTGGATTTAAAAAATTCTTCATTTAGTGTTATTAGTTGAGGTTATTTCTTTAAGTTCATTAAATATGTTCTTTTTTACAGTGCATGGTTATAACCCAAAAAAGTATTTAAAAAAAAATGAACATCCAGCTTTGGAAACTGTTGAAATCTCTTTCAAAGATCTTTTTTTTTTCAGTTTTATGTTTGGAAAAACCTACATTTTAAAACAATAGATAAATATTAGTTTATCATAGGTAAACAATTCTAACTTTAAAAGTTAAACACTGTAAAAAGATAGTTGTTGGTGATTTAAAAAAAAAGAAGATGATTTCCACTGGTGACACAATTAAATGAAGTATTTTCAACTTCAATTTTAGACTCACTTCATTTAATTAAGTGTTACCAGTGAACAATTTATTTTCACCCACCGTAGGTCCCACGGACCGCAATCGGGCTGTCCGTCCCACTAATGTGTCCCTCAGCTGAACATCAAATCAGAGTTCAAATTATCTTTATGCATCAAATTACTTATTACAAAATTATTTATTTTATTATGAGGCATTAAACATAAAATAAGAGCAAAAATATGATAGCACTTACAAGTGGCGTTTTCATAAGGGAACTATTTCAAATCTACAAAGCGCCATTTTCTTGCTGATGCAAAAGACCAAACTTCAACGAAAGGTTAGAATGTTACTTTTTTTCTGTTTTTGGACTGTGGGAAGAAGCAGAAATGCCTGCAGGGATCCCAGGGAAACTAGTAAACAACACACAGAGATGTATGGCAGGGTATTAGCGCCATAATGTCCAAAGAAATAAACAAGAAAATTGAGATTATGAGATTAAAGCTGAAATAGTGCGCGGAAAAAGTCATGCATTTATGAGAACATTCATAATATTTTGAGAAAAAAGGTGTAATTTTACAAGAATAAAGTCATTATTTAATGAGAAAAGTCTTAATTTTATAATAATAAAGTCAGAATTTTATGAGAAAAAGGCAAACTTTTATGAAAAAAGGTCAGGTTTATGAGAAAAAGTCAGAATTTTATGAATATTAAGTCAGAATTTTCTGAGACAACTTCAGAATTTTATGAGAAAAAGTCCGGTTTATGAGAAAAAGTCAGAATTGTATGAAAATTAAGTCAGGATCTTATGAGACAACTTCAGAGTTTTATGAGAAAAAGTCGTCCTTCTAGGCTACATATCGTGGAGCATCTTGTTAAGCTATGTTTTATTAATAATAATAATAAATATTAGACGAATCATTGAATGTTTTGGGACATAATCACAACATGTTCATCAGTATCAGAACTTTGAAAGCGCCGTGGAAGAAACTGGGTTTGTTCTGAAGAAAGAACCGGACAGACTTGGAGGAACATGTCTCTTTTGTGGAGCAGGAGATGCTGCAATGATGGATTTAGTCGTCACATAAGTAGACGGAGGCTTAAACCATAAACTCTGAAAAATGTGTGTGTGTGTGTGTGTGTGTGTGTGTGTGTGTGAGTGGCACAGCTCAACAAGTAAGACAATTGTTGCCAAAACTATTCTTGTTGATCTTAAAAATAACAACTTTTTTCTTCAGCCTTTTTTATCGTAGAATTCTGGCTTAATGCTTGTGAAATTACTTTTTTCACCTTAAGAAAATTAAAATTTTATTCTCATAATATTACGCCATTACTCTCATAAAATTATAATTTTATTCTCGTAAAAATATGACCATCCTTGTCAAATTCAGACTTTGGTCCCGTAAAAATTTGGACTATGTTCTCCAGAAATTATGATTTTTATTCCCATGAAATAGTGACTTTATTCTCGTACAATTCTGACTTTATTCTCGTACAATTATGACTACATCATTTTCTTTAGTAAGTCCTAACTCTTTATATGCCCCAAAAAAATACCTCTAATGGAATAAGACTTTCTCAATAGCCATCGTTAACGCCTGATCGTCGGCGGCCCCTTTGACCTGTGGCGCCCCACAAGGCCTCGTCCTTGGCCCCTTTACTCTTAAGCTTAAACATGCTGCCACTGGGTCTTATTATAAACAGATTCTGTCACATTTCTCAATAAGGAAGAAATAGAATAAACATTCTTTTTTAAAGTCGGTTCACTTTCAACTGAAGTTTGACGTCTGACGACGGGGTGGCCGTCAGACGTCAAACGGATCATCCGGTCCTGCTGTATGTAATAGTTGATGAGAAGAAAGACAGAAAATATGATTGACAGTTCTGTATTGTTTTCCAGGATTGACTGTTTTTCTGTTTCATATCACTGTGAGACTGTCGAATGTTTTCAGTTGTTTGCTGTCGGATTCATCCTCCGCATTTTTAAATCACTGAATGAAGAAAAAAAAAAATCTCCAGATGGCTTGGTAATAAAAGTGATTGTTGTGATAAATATTGTAGTGATTGCAGCGGGCATACAACATTGATTAAGGTTGATTCTAAGATCTCTGTCCTCACTCACCAGTGTATCCATGACAACGCACCCCCCTACTTAAAAGAACTACTCACCCCACTGACCTCAACACCATCCCTCCGTTCTACCCACTCAACCCGCCTCCTCCTTCCCCGGACTAAGCTCAGCACCACGGCTGATCGGGCCTCCTGTTCTGCTGCCCCTCGTCTGTGGAATGCCCTCCCCGACCATCTGAGGGCTCCACAGACGACTGAGACTTTTAGAAAAAAGACTTAAGAACTCATTACTTGTGAATCACAGAAATACTCCCACAGTTAATATTTACAGCATTCTCCAAAATGTATTAAAAAAAATTCAGTTCATTATTAACGTTAAAACCAGTTCTTGATATAGATATTAATGAATTGTCATCACAGACGCCGTGTTAACGCGATAACTCAAAAACCATTTTTATGGATTCTTTTTGGATTTTATAGCCACATAGACCTTAGTGCGAGGAAGAAGTGGAATAATTTTGGGAAAGATGAGTTTTTTATTTCGGACACAAGGGGGGGCCTTGTCTTCAAAAGATTTTCGACCCAAATTTCTCAACCGTTGGTCCGATTTAGTCCAAATTTGGTGCATATGAATGGACTCCAGGAGATCTATCTTGTATACATCATATTTTACTCACTAGGGGGAGCACTTTTTTCTTCTGAATGCAAACACTGTTTCTCAAACATAGATTGACATTTATTTTTAAGTGTTCAGTCAGTTGGGTTCGCTCGTTCAACGCAGGGGATTGGGGACTTTTCGGGGATATACGTTTTCTCAAAGGCCTTCATCGGTATGAAAGAGGAATTTTCAGGATTCGGATTTAAGACAAATTAGATAAAGAAATATTCCTGACTTTAAAGTTGAAATTCAGACTCATAAACCGATTTTATTTAATTTTTTTTATCCCTTTCAGAGAAATGAAATGTTGCTCTCGAGTCAAACATGATGGAACACCTGAGAGCTTCTCCTGTCAGTTTGAATAAAACAGAGAACACAACTCATTTAAAAAAAAGGATGTAAATGGAATAAAATAAAAAAAAGTCTTGTTGTGGTGAGAGGGAGCACAGGGGCCACAGGAGGAGGAGGAGGAGGAGGAAGAGGAGGAAGAGGAGGAGGTTAACCTTGACTGAGACTCCTCTCCGTCTTCTCCTTTGGTCCTCAGCGGTTTTCAAACAGAGGTTAGTTTTCCACATCTCAAGGACAGAATTGTTCCATTTGATGCAACATGATGAAATGACGATTCAGTTCCAGCGCTTGTATCTGTCTGAACCACAGCTCCTCCGGAATGAGATTATTCACCTCGGACTCCCCCACAAAACCTGTCCAAACTATAAATATTCTTCCACAGTGACCTCAGGGAGCGATGTGACCCAAATGGTGTTCTACATTTCCCGGCTGTCGCTCGCCGATTTCAGCCTTTGTCTCTGAGAGGATTTCATGTTGGGATAAAAGTAGTGTAACGAGACGTGCGCGCAAACATTTCTGCTTCTGCCACAGAGGAGATGGAATCTGCTGGTGTGAAGGCGTCCAGGGCCGCCCCTGAGGAAATTGGTGCCCTGAGCAGAATTCGGTTGTGGTGCCCCCCCCCATCCCTATAGACCTACATACAGTCAGTATTAAACATTAAAGTTATTTATATATATTTCTTTATACAAAAAAACCTTCTGGGCACAACTTCTTAACCATCGGTCCAATTTAGTGCAAGTTTTTGCTGCATTTTGTATCAACTCAATGAAATCTTTCTCATATTTTACTGGAGAATATTATATTTCACTAAGTTGGGGGAGCTTTTCGATGAAAAACACTGTTTATCGGAAATAACTTCGAAGCCGTTGATTCGATTCAGTCCAAATTTGCTACATATGAATGAACTCCAGGAGATCTATCATGTATGTATTGTATTTTGTTCTATTAGTTTTAATGATTGTTTATATTTTACTCACTAGGGGGAGCTTTCTTTCACTAAAAATATTGTTGACAAACTTCCCGTGAACTCAATCAGGATGTTTGCAGGAGAGTGGGGACTTTTCTGGGCTTTACTATTGCTGCTGTGGGACTAGTTTTCACATTGACCTTCCTTCGTGCTGATCGTCAGGAGGGAGCACAAAACTCTCCACAGCTCTCAGAGGGAAGCAGCAGCCATCCGGCGCTGACTGTCTCCCAGACCACTCCTCTTGATGCGATGTGAAAACCCAGACGTAGCAGCGGCGACCCAATTATAATCAACCGTCAGCTCCCGACCAACAGGTAGCTCGGCCTCCGCCGATGCTCCTGCTGCTGCGTCGGCCCGGTTTCCACAAGATGCTGATTTAATGATCTAAGCTGCATCATGAGAGGCGGTGGAAATAAAATTCATCTTCCGCTGAGGCCGGAAAACGGCAGCAGGCTGTGTTTTTCTCGCCGTTTTTGTTTCCCGTCTGTTTCCTGATTCTGTTGTGTTAAGCGGAAAACAACACAAATTAATACCAAAGAAAGAAAGAAACAGAAAAGAAGTTTAAAGACCTGTTTCAGGGGCTCATCTCCGGATCAGCGCTCACGATTTTTGCTTCGGAAAGAAAAAGAAAGAAACATTCAAATCTTTTAGTCCGACTCTCGTAAAAGAAAGCGTTCTGTTACAGAGAAATATAGTCTAATAATTCGTATTAAGGACTGGTCATTATGTTTCGGACTATTTCTGATCTTATATATGACCTGAATTTACATATTTATTGGACGGCATATAGAAGGGAAAAAAAAGGAAATTCTCTTTTTAATTTGGCTGTGGATGGTTAAATGAGATTATTCCTCTTATTCTCTCGTCTGTCTGTTTATGAAGCTGGAGCCGGAAGCTTTCTGAAGAATCAGTAAATTCCTCATATTTCCACTGGTGGCCTGATCCTGCTCAAGAAACGGTCAAACATTTTTCCCAGGTTGACAAATAGTTTTAAGGTCAAATCCACTGATTACACACCGTGTGTTTTCCTGTTAATTGCATCTGGACTATTTTAATTCATATTTATTTATGCCTTTGGAGATCAGACTTTCCTTTTTTCTTTATATGTGACTTTATGTCTATATTTTAAATATACATGTGTATTTTTATTATTTCTTAATGAATTCATTAGTTAAATAATTTCTTTTATATACATACATACATTTTTCATATCTATCTATCTATTATCTATCTATCTATCTATCTATCTATCTATCTATCTATCTATTATCTATCTATCTATCTATCTATCTATCTATCTATCTATCTATCTATTATCTATCTATCTATCTATCTATCTATCTATCTATCTATTATCTATCTATCTATCTATCTATCTATCTATCTATCTATCTATTATCTATCTATCTATCTATTATCTATCTATTATCTATCTATCTATCTATCTATCTATCTATCTATCTATCTATCTATCTATTATCTATCTATTATCTATCTATCTATCTATCTATCTATCTATCTATCTATCTATCTCTCTATCAAAAAGCAGACCCAGTAGAGACTAAAGTGGGACCCGGTGAGGGAAGCCCGGCCCCCCGTTTGACTGGTGGGATGAGTTCGTCTTTGGGAACCAGACACGTTGTTCTCCCTATACAAATTATTTCTGTGAAGCTAAGCTTCGGTCTGCTGGCCTAGAATTTAATGTTTAGAGTAATTAAGTTCATTAAAAAGTTTAATCACACACAAAACCCACTTTACTGGCAGGAAAGTTCTTCACTGGGCCCCGCCCCGTCTGGACAAACAGGGATGAGTTTTGTGATTACAGATGCATGCTGGGAGTGAGTAATAGTCCCTCACAATAGCTCTCTGTAGGGTTAGTCACGTAACGCCTTAAGGAGGAGGGATGACTAAACGGTCGTATTTGCACTAGATTAGAAAAAGTGACAAGTGACACGGAAACAAAACGATCCCTGAAGTCGTGAATACCCAGAAGTCTGTGAGGAAGTTTCTCTTTGCCTCAACGCTCACAGGATTAAAGCGGAGATTAACTGATCATAAACCAGTGGGCAAACCAGACCCAGTTAGGCTGCTGCAGTTTAACGCCCGAGTTTGTGGAACCTAAAAGTTACTAGTTCTTGCCTGAGGTTGAGAGTTAGGAAAAGTAGAATAAATCAGTTTATCTTATCTAAAAGTCGGGAATGGAACCATCATCGCCTCGGCGGCAGATCCTTCGTGTTAGGGCGATAACTCAAAAATGATTTCATGGATCATTTTCACATTTTATTCCCACATAGACCTTAGAGCGAGGAAGAACTGGATTGGTTTTGGGAAAGGTCAGTTGCATTTATCCTTTATTATCTCTTACATTTTTCATCAACAATCACAATTTTCTCAACTCTTGGTCTGATATAGAACAAATTTGTTACATATGAATCGACTTTAGGATTTCTGTCTTGCATATATAATATCCTATTGTAATAGTTCACATTTTACCCACTAGGGGGAGCTTTTCTTACAAGAAACATTGTTTTTCAGACACAGCTTCCGATTTAGTCAAAATTTTGTACATATAAATGTCCTTGTAGAAATGAATATGTATATATCATATTTTTAGAGATGTACCAATTGAAATTTTTTAGGCCGATCACCGATTTTTATAAAGTCTGACCGGCCGATACTGATTTTTATCTTTAAAGTTTAAAAAACATAATGAGTAATGTATTTTAAGTGCTCTTATTTTGAAGGATTGCAGTGGAAGTAACAAGGCTGGTCGGCATTGTGTATGTATTCTGACCTGTTGAAATGAACGTACCCTCTGTCCTCCCCGCCCTGCATTTCTTAAACATGACATTTCAAAGTGAAAATAACACTTTGTAAGCGTCTTTCAGTCCGTAATATGTTATATGTTGGCTTCGTTCACAGACTCAAGGGCTATTAGCTGGTTCTGTGCTCCCGCTAGCTTAAGCCGCTCTGCTAACGCGAGCTTCTTAACTTACCATGGTCCTCCGGGTGATTATACGTGAAATGTGTGATGAAGTCGGTTGTGCCGAAAGTTTTGTCCTTACTGGTGATATTAATCGCGGGTTTTGTGTTTACTGCAAACCCCTGCAGTAAACACAACGCAGGGGTTTGGGGGCTTTTTCGAGGACACTCCCTTGCTGTAGGGGACGACAGATTAGGCCTATTCTTGTTTTTTCCACAATTTGTGCTACATGTTTGAGTTTCGGTTCATTCAAGGCTTTTTTTTTATTTTTTTATTTTCCCAAATGAGTTTTGTGTTTCTGTTTAAAAAAAAAAAAAAAAAAAAATTTTGTTTTTCAACCAAACTTTTTTCATTCCTCGCTGAACGGGAAGGCTGCCATAAAAAATATCGCCTGAAGCCGTTGTCTGTCCTCTGAGGTCCACAGCTGAGTGTCGCGGCTGAAATGCCAAAGAAGCAGGTGGCGTCATTGTTTGCCCGGCTTTGTTTCTCGCCGCAGTCGTCGTTGGTCTTTCCACAGCTCACCGGTGGCGGGCACTTTCAGATGACAGGGCTTTTGTGTAAGCTGGTGGTCAACCGGGTCACATCATTGCCGTTGTTGTGAATAATTTGGATCGGCTAAATAAACAACGGCCTTTAAAGTCATGTTTTGTCGGACAAAGCTTCGGGGTTTTACCGAAGCGCCTCTCAGATCCATCGGCGTCACATGATCGCTCTCACACCAGCGAGGCTGAGTTCTGGAACACTTGACCTGAAAGGCACTTTGCCGTCTGTGACGCAAGGCCAGGAAGTCAAAAAGCAAATTTGCATACTGTAACCCTACGCGGAGGCCTTTTTGTCCTCGCTGTTAACGCACCATTAAGCTGCTAGAATTGGACGCAGGAGCAGAATGTGGAAGTTAAAAGGTCGCGGTCCACCCGCAGTTTCGCCGTATCGCTGCCTTATCTGTTTGCACAGCTGCACACGCAGCCAGAAGTCAGCAGTTGAAAGAGGAGAACGCCACATTAAATTAAAAAAGCTCTTTAATGCAGACAAATCTCATTATATTTTCATCGCTCTTTTGTGTTTTACGAGGACAAAAGGTCTCCGCCTTCGTCAATTCAATTAGCAGCTCCTATCTGAACATCTGGATGCTTATCTCATTTCATTTGACAATAATTCACATTTTATGGTTTAATGACGTGATTTCATGTCACGTCAGAGTATTTTATTAGCTCCGGTTTAATTGTCTGTGTGAGCAGAGTCCTCTAACTACTCAGGAGAGGAATTTCCAGAAAGTTGAAAAAAAAGAAAAAAAAAGAAAAAAAAAGAAAAAAAAAGAAAAAAAAGGAAAAAAAAAAAAAAAAAGGAAAAGCCTAAATTCGTGGAAATGTATCAAATTTTTTTCTTTTCAAAGAAATTTAATCTTGTCAAGCTTGTTTTACATCATCAGTTAGTAATTAAAAAATACTTTTCTTCATATTAAAAAAATGTTTACATTTATTTTATTTTTTCAAACATTTTCTAAATGTTTAGAAAAAAACATTTTCTGCTGAGCAGCAGCAGGAAACCCCCCCTCCCCCTCTGGGGTCGGGATACTGGTGGCGGTGGCTGATGACTCTTCTGAGGCTGAGGAATGATGACGCTGATGGATCTTTGCGTACTAGGCGGAGATGGGGAGGTGGAAAGGAACTAAATGAACGGAGAGAGAGTCGTATTTAAAGACAGCAAAAAAAAAATGTAAAAAAAAAAAAATTGGTTCCCAAGTATTATTCAGTCGGATATTTAAGTCGGAAATACTTAATTTTGAAAAAGATTTGAAGAACTTCAAAACCTGGAATTTTAATTTTGGGTTCTTATCGTCAGCTGTAAAAAGAAAATTGTTTGCGAACTTGGAGAAATTACTTCAACCACCTACATAAAATTAAGTATTTTCGAGTCTAATTTATTCATTTATGTAGTAAATACTTAATTTAATTAAATTGGACATTTTTCTCTGCTTTTTATAGCGTGTAACACTTCTCTTAAAAGGTTGCAGGAATAAAATAATATCAGATTCATGCACGAATAATGAACAAATATTTATATGCTGTTTCATATTTTAGGTTTTTTGAGGGTAAAAGCGTGAAAAAAAAAGGTTTTTAAGAATTTCACAAAGCCGGATATTTCTTCTTTTTTTTTTTTTTTTACACATTTAGGCTCTAATCATGCACTGTAAAAAAGAAAAAGAAAAAAAGAAGATGAACTTGAGAATTTAACTAGGTATTTTAGAGTCTTTTTTATTTAAGTTAATTAAACTTGATTTAATTGAGGGTTACCAGTTGAAGTAATCTTTGACTTCATCAAAGTATTCTCTTTTTTTACAGTGTAGGCTGTTGAGGCTCCAGGCCATGAAGCAGGTCATTGAGACTGAGCATGTGCGAGCAGAAACTGTGTCCTGAGTGTACGAGAGGATAGTCTTTCTGATTGAACTTTCGATACACCTCCATTATAATTTAAGAATATTTGGCTTCTTTCTAGCGGCGGCTGTTTTTTGAAGTGTAAAATGATTCTAGACAAACATTAGTCATAACATTAATTCATCTAAATTCATCCTGTTCGAGCTCAAATCCTGAGATGGAACTTTTACATTCTGCTCTAGCAGAGTGAAACCCAAATTGAATTAAAAGTTCTGGGTCGCTTCAACCCAGACTGTCCAAAGTGAGGCTGTGTTGAGCATCTCACGTCCGTGAGATCAAAGGAGTCATCAGCGTGTGAATTATATATAAATATGCCAATATGACAGCGTGTCTGCCAGATCTCCGGGACATATTATTGCAGAATTGGCTGCTCTGGCTCCAGCCCTGACTCTACATCCTCCTCACGGACGCCTCGGCACGGACGCCGCTGGTTCTCGTCCCGTCTGACCAAAGTTGTTCCGCCGTCTGAAACAATCAGGGCTTCGGAGACGCTTTAGAGACACGTGACTCATTAGAAATGCTAATGAGGAGGGAGAGAATCCTCCCCGATCCTTCTCCTCCTCCTCACCTCAACAAAGAAATTAACGGCGACTTCCATGAGGATCGGAATATTGGACTGCAGCACTTTTCTCACCATCTTATTAATCGTGGACACACATGAGATTTTGGAAAAGTTGTCGTCTGTCCACTCTGACATCTACGTCTCCGATAAGTCGGGGATATTTTGGTATCTGCCGCGTCGGCAGATCCTTCCTGTTAACGTGATACTCAAAAACTACTTTTGGATTATTTTCAAAATTTAGTTCTTCAATAAAGCTTTGTGTGAGGAAGAACTGGATTGATTTTTAGAAAGTTTTTTTTTCATATCATACTCACTACTGGGAGCTTTTTATGAAAAATGCAGTTTTGCAACAGATAGAAAGTTGTTGCACATGAATCAATATGAATACATGTTTGTGTATGTAAATATATACAAATATTTTTTACATAAAAACTGTCTTTTTGGACATAATTTCCTAACCATTAGTCCGACTTTGTCCACATTCGGTGTATATGATTTGACCTGAAGAGATCTACCTTTTATATATATCATATTTTACTTGATTACTTATGAAGTTAAACATACTTACATATTTAAGCCACTAAGGGGAGTTTTTTTGTTTTCCTTTTAAATTTTTTTCCTTTTTCTTTACACGAAATACACTTTTTTTCGGACATAACTCTCTGAAAGTTGGCCCGATTCAGTCCAGCTTTGGTGCGTATAAATCAACTCAAGGAGATCTACCGATATCCTATTTGAAACTTTAAATCCTAGGTGGTGCTCATTTTATTTTATTTTTAAAAACGCTGTTTTTCGGACGTAACTTCACATTCAATTGGAGGAGTTGAATAAAGGCGATATCTCGCACAATGTAGGGGATTGGGGGCTTTTCAGGGACGGCGGTGACGACAGCGTGAGTCTAGTTTTATGAACAGGTAATAATCAGAGTTCACCTCAGTGCACCGCTTCTGTTTCATTACAGCAGCTGGCTTTTTTTGATGACGGCTATTTGTCCACACCGGTAAAAATATTCTATGCAGGAAAGTACACACTCATTATGGCGTGCTATTATCCAAATATTAATCTGCTTTTCAGACATCGGAAGAACACGTGATTCAAAAAAACCCGTAACGGCACAAAACAGAAAGAGAGTGAACTGGTTATTTAATTTTAATGGAGGCTATAGTGTAATAGATGGTGCTGCAGCGCTGTCACTAAGAGCTTCACCCAAAGAGAGAATCCACTCCTCTGGAATGCTACAGAACTCTGGAGAGTCTGACTTCAGGGAGTCCAGCCGGGCCGTTCTACACGACTTTTCTGTATTCATGAAATGAAATCCTCTTTCTGCTCTCTTCTCCCCTTCATTCTGCCTTCATTGATCAGATCACGTCCGGACAAATGAGCATCCAGCTGATAATTTACTGCTCATTTGCATCAAATTGTTTCCTCCAAATGCCACATTCCAATGCCAGGAATGTGGCAAGAAGGGATAACAGCAAAATCCGAACCGCTAACCGTAATACTGTCTCTCTGACGGCTGGTGGGATGCAGGTAATACTTAATCTGGTGGAAACATCTCCGCTGAAATGATAATAATGTTTTCCCTGGAAGGAAATCTGAGCGAAAAAGCAATTTTAGTAATG
Source organism: Lophius piscatorius (assembly GCA_009660295.1). Classification (NCBI taxonomy): domain Eukaryota; kingdom Metazoa; phylum Chordata; class Actinopteri; order Lophiiformes; family Lophiidae; genus Lophius; species Lophius piscatorius. Next base: position 128,798 of record VRLP01000743.1, read on the forward strand.
CAAAATTCAAAATAAAGTACTAGTCAGGAATTTGTCGGACTCATTTTTGGTGTCTGTTGACATTAGTAATTGCTCAGTTCTGGATTTAATCTGTAAAAGGTTCAAAAACTGGTACTCTAAAAAGGTTAGAGTATTGTTATTATATTGTTGACATGACATTTTTGTAGAAAACACATGCCAATAGTTGATTTAAGATGATGAGGTACGATGATCGGCGGTAAGAGCCGCCCCTTTTGCACCACGGCGGTTATGGAAAACATATAACTTTATCAAACGGTTCAACAACAAACCAAGGACTTAGAAAATGACTCGGTTCTGTTACATGTTTCTTGATGCTTCAGGTGGACCAGATGTTCGATTTCTCGTCAAACAGGTGGACTAAAACTTTTGGTTTGCTGTAAAAGCCACGCCCCCATTCTCTGACATCACTACTTCTCGCTTTTAGCCCAGTTAGCTTTTGTTTTCTCTTAAGTTACGGTTTTTTAGGGGCCGGGGATATTCTGAGTTAGGGACTGGCCCACAAGTAGATCAGAAACCACTTTGGTGCAAAAGGGGCCACATTTACCACGGATAGAAGTGGTTTTCTTCACCGAGCTTTAATTTTGGAACTTCCACTGACGTACGAGTAAATTTGCATATTTTCGCAACATTTAGATATAAATTGAGATTTAACATTTCAATTTAGATTAACCATTTATATATATCATTTAGACTTACGTTCAACATTTAGATATAACATTTTGATTTAGATTTAACATTTAGATTTAACATTTAGATTTAACATTTTGATTTAGATTTAACATTTAGATTTAACATTTAGATTTAACTTTTAGATATAACATTTAGATTTAGATTTAACATTTAGATTTAACATTTAGATTTAACATTTAGATTTAACATTAAGATATAACATTTAGATATAACATTTAGATTTAGATTTAACATTAAGATTTACCATTTAGATTTAGATTCAACACTTAGATATAACCTGTAGATTTAGCACTTAGATATAATGTTTTGATTTAGATTGAACATTTAGATCTACCATTTACATGTACCATTTAGATTTAGATGTAACACTTAGATATAACCTACAGATTTAAATTTTAACTTAAATTTCAGATTAAGATTTAGATCTCACATTTAGTTATAACATTTAGATTTATTTAGATTTACAATTTATATTTACATTCAACACTTATATATGAACTTTAGATTCATCACCTAGATACAACATTTTGATTTAGATTTAACATTTATATATAACATTTGTATTTAGATGTATCCTTTAGATTTATCAATTATTTTTACCATTTAGATTTAGATTCAACACTTAGATATAAACTTTAGATTTAGCACTTAGATATAACATTTAGATTTAACATTTAGATGTAACATTTAGATTTAACATTCAGATTTACCATTTGGACATACCATTTACATTTACATTTAACATTTAGATTCAGATTTAACACGTAGATACAAATTTCAGATTTAGATTTAACTTAGATTTTACATTTAGATGTAGATTTAACTTGTTATTATGTTGCTGTTGAAATCTACTTTTGCAAACGACGCCCCGCAGGTAAATGACCGAAACCAAAGAACCTTGCTGAACGACCAAATCCAGTATGATTAACTTTGGTATGTGGCGTAAGTGGGCTACCCCGGTATTCCCTTTGTGCGTAAAGCCAATATTAATGAAGTCATACTCATGAGGTGGATTTGCTCTGGAGGAAATACCAGAGCTGTAAGAAGCTTGACTGCTTTGACGACCACAGAAAACAAAAGGATCAACTCAGGTACCTGGGCAGTGTTCGGACCGGGATCTGATTAACACAAGGGAGTTTCAGCCTCGTCCACAGAAGACTCGGCCCCACTTACATTTCTAATCGCATGAATTTTGCTGTGTTTAGCTCTAACGGTACATCAATACTCATATTAGCGGCCGTAGGGGAGGGGCCCCAGTTTACCACGCCACATCCTCAACTCAGGAACCTCTCCCTTCAACAACAGGCGTATGTGTCAACCGAGAGAAGGTCCTCCTGTTTGCTGAGGTCAGAGTCATCTGTCAAACTGGCTAGACGGCTGGCCGCCTCCACGGAGGTAATTGGTAGCATTGCCGCCTTCTCGGAGAAGGCTGAGAATTGTTTTTTCCCTGCCATGTGTCAGAGAAGTTTTACAAGCGGCACAGGCTCTTCCTCCTCGGATGGCCGGCTGCGCTGAAACGCCGAACAACAACACACGCTGAGTTTAACGGGACATGAAGGACAAACGCGGCCCGCGATCAGACGCGTGGCATTCAGAGGCCGCCGACAATAACCCCGACTTACGAAAAAGTTTGTTTCTGTCCTCTCAGCCTGAATAACTGTGGGTGTAATGAAGGGTGTCTAAAGGAAAGAGGGAGTTTTATTGCTGTTCACAGTGGAGGTGTTCCACTGAAGAGGCGGTTTTAAACGTGATATATTTCTCATGAATCTCCCTGGAGATGTTCAAGCCTCAGGTTGAGGATGATTGTCAGTCACATTTCAGGGAATCTTGTTCAGGATGCAGAAATGCTTTACAAATTAAGAAACTAGGCCGACATTATCATCCCGGATAACAGGGGAATATTCCCGCAAAAAGGCCCCAATCCCCTGTGTTGTACAAGAAATTCCCCTGATTGAATGTCGTCACCAAGAACGACAATTTACGGTAAAATTACTTCTTTTCTTTGGGGTTGTGTATTAATCTAACACTCTAAATTTACCATAAAATGTCAAATCGTTTGTCAAGTATGTTTGTAAGGAGTAAAAACAATGATGAAAATTGATGAAATTTTAATTTTTCTTGGAAAATAGTGAGTTTTAATTAGTTAAGTTCCACTAGAGAAAAATCAATTTGACCCTTTTAGACTTTTCTGCTTGTATCAAAAGACATAATTCTCTTTAGTTTGTCCTCACAGGTGTTTACATTCCTACAGGAATCTACCTATTTAATACGACTTCCTCAATAGCCATGATTGATGCTTCCTCCTCAGGGGCCCCTCTGATCTGTGGTGTCCCTCAGGGCTCCATCCTCCCCCAGAAGGGGGAGATAAACCCCCCCCTAGTGGCAGAAATATGCAACTGACCAAAAACACTGTTTTTTTTCAAACATAACTCCAATTGACTCCAATTTGACCTCCTATGAACCGGCTCAAGGCGATCTAACTTGTTTTTGTCATATTTTACTCTAACCGTTCATATTTCCCTCTCTCTGGGGTTTTAATGCAAAAAAAAGAAAGAAAAAGAAACGGTTCTTTGACCGTTACCTCAAAACTAAATGAAGTGAATCTCTGTTACTGAGTCATTACGGGATCTTATCTTTGAGCATTACTGTCGAGGCCTGGTTTTTTGTATGGTCGTAAGAAGAGTTAAGGCTAACAGATTCAGCTACTTCTTCTATGTCCCTTCTAAAAACCCAGATTCTATAGACTCGCTTTCATGTGATGTTGTCCTTTTTATGTCCTTTTTTAAGTTTTCTTTTATTCTCCTTTTATTGAGCATTTGTATATTTTATATTATTTATTATACAGTTCATTTTTTATAGTCTTTTATCGACATTTTATCATATTTGAATCCCTAAATTGTCCCCCTAAAGTTTCTTGTTACTTTTGACTGTTGTCTCTTAATGTCTTTAACTGTCCTCTGTTCTTTGATCTTTGAGCTTCTGCCTGCATTCTTGTATTTGACTGCCTTTGCTCTGTTTTCAGAGAACTTTGTAAACTCCTGTTTATAATAAAGGTGCTATATAAATACATTTATTATTATTATTGTTATAATGATATTATGGTGGAGATCATCTGGGATCCAGATGTTTTTTTTTTAAGACACCTGGACATTGTTGGACGGGGGAATTAAACGTTTCTTGCGTCTGACTTTATTGATAATGACCTGATGAAAGATATACTATATTTTGCAGCAGGCTGTTGGCTGGGGCTCAAGCATATGCAGCAGCAGCAGCAGAAAGATTAGAGGAGATTTCACACTTTGTTATCCTCTCAGAATGAATGAGCTGAAGTGGCGTCCAACCCTGCCGGCAGCATAAACTCCTGTGGTTCCTCGTCTGCAGGACGCCGACAGGTTGAACTTTTATTTGATATTCATCACCCTGCCCATAATCCCTTTTTTCCCCCCCTCATGACTGACCTGACATCGAGATAAAAAATAGCGGTAAGGTACCCCTGATGGGATGTTTGTGGACGATTCGCCACACCTGATCACATTTTGACTTTGGTGTGATTGAAGGTTTTTCCTCGCTCTCTCTTGATTCTTCTCAGCAGGAAGGTGGTGAACTGCGAGATGAGAATGGGGCTCGAAGGCCCCCAAGCAGCTGCTTGTTGAATGTGACCTTCAGACAAAATCAGGGAAATGGTGGCCTTACGGGATGTGGCTGCGCAGAAGTGGGCTGCCAAGGTTGGAGGACGCTTCCGTAGACACCTGCAGTTTTCTTTTTGTTCCATCTCATTTTGTTCCATCGCTCAGACTTCTTTGACCCGGAGAAGGAAAGATCGCAGGGGAGACAGAAAATGTGAGACGGTTGGAGATCAGGAAAAGAGTCACAAAGATCACAGATGAAGGGGATGTAGGGGGGGATATCGGTAGACATAAAATATGCAAATTAGTTTAAAAACAGGAAGTGGGACGAAGGACAGGGGTTGAGATCTGAGGCCGCTGTCGAATGTAGTCCAGTTAAAGTTGTTCTAGAGATTATTTAAACATGACAAGGCGTCAACAGTTATTCCATTTATAAAGTCTAAATGTTATTATCAGTTGTTAAAAACCGAATGAGCAACAGATGGATAAATTGAACCTGCACTTATGGACAAAAGCGCTGGTGCGACGTTTAAAAAACAACCACAGGTTTTAGAATAACACAACAATACTGTGCTGCTAGCTAGCTGAAGCTTTAACTTAAAGTGTTTTTAAGTTTTCTTTTAAACATATTAATATAAAAGCTGATAACATCCAGTGTACTTCTGGTGCCGGTCCGAAGCCCGGACCAACGGGAAGGGTTGGGTCAGGGAAGGCATCCGACATAAAATTGATGCCAAATACATTTTTTGTCCCTTTTTTGGTGACAGCATTTTGAGCTAGCGCAGAAAGCTACGAGTGATTAATCTAACTAATGAGGATCGTGATCTTACTCTGATTAAGTTGCACTAAGAAAAATTTACCAGAAAGTTCATAGAATATAGTTGTGTGTCATCAGCGTAGCGGCAACTACAGAATAAGGTCGTATTTTCTGAAAACAGACCCCATTCTAAGCACATATGAAGCAAAATTAACCTTTGGTTACACCTAAAATGACACGAGTAGACGAACATTATCTGTCATTATCATTAAAAAGTAAAATGACCCATTTTAATTAGATTCGCTCAAACGTTTAGTGAAGCACGTTTTTAGAAAACTAATTACAATTACGTGAAGTTACATAATTGTGTTTGGTGAGTCTTTACATGCTTTAATATGCCAGAAAAGAAATCCTATACTTATCGGATTGGACTTCCTCAATAGTCCTCCTCAATGGCCCCTTTTACCCTGTGGTGTCCCCCAGGGCTCCCTCCGTGGCGCCTTACCTTTTATAAGGCATGATTCATATGATGTAGCAGTAACAAATTCTTGATTCTTTATTTTCACTAATAAAGCCTTTATCCATTCCTGTGTTGGAAGGAGCCGGTTGCTAGTTAACATCCTGACTGATGATCGCGTACTTTCTTATATTCTCTAACTATTCCACGTACCGTTGTATCACAATCATTACATGTTTTGTTTCCCATCTGTTTGCAAGCTGGCCTTGAAAACTCTACAGGAGGAATGGAAACAAATAATTACTCATAAAAAAGACTTATGACAGCATTCAATAAAAACTAAGTACAAACAGTCCCTGTCCATTGAACTCCATCACACCAACCCAGTTCAGGAGCTTTTGGAAGGACAGAGTTTGGATAATGTCTGAAACTCTCCGCCGCCAACGTAATTACACCCTGACGGCGGGCAGAGACCCTCGCCATGACCCGTTAATCAGAGGCTGGTGGTCGGAGCCTGCTGCTCATGACCAGCAGAGGCAGTGACGCTGAAAAGTAATTAAAGTCACCTGCAGAGTGGAGCCGTTCGTTCTGCAACCCGAGTCTGGTGCAACACCCCTCCCTGACTTCTTATTCTCTCTATTCTCTGCTCTCCCCACTCTTCATCTTTTTCTTTTTTTTTTACCACGTTCCCTGTATCGAAGCAGGCCTAGCATTTCAATGTCTCCATGACTTGCTCTGTCTGTTTGTCTGTTTGTCTGTTTGTTCGTGAGCAGGAGTACGGAAAAACTACAGGACGGATTTGCATGAAATTTTACCCAGAGGCACATTCTAGAAGTGATTAATTCCTTCTAATTGATTCCTTTGATGTTTCTTTGAGATGAAGCTTGAGGCCCAGTCCAGTAGTCATGATGTTGTAACTTTGACTCCTTAGATGTTCCTCTGGGGGTAGAGCTAGGGGCTCAATCCGTTATTCATGCCTTTGTAACTGACTCCTTTTATATTCCTTTGGGGGGGAATATAAAAGGAGTCAGTCCATTATGGATTCCTTTGATTCCTTTGATGTTTCTTTGGGGCTGGAGCTTGAGATCAGTCCCTTACTTAAGCCTTTGATCCTTTGATGTTCCTTTGAGGATGGAGCTGTGGGGCAGTGGGCTGTGCAGAGACACTGAAGTGAAGGGTGACGAGCGGCGACAGAGTATTTGAGAGATACTCAGAGGGTGGTTGGTGTTGTGGGTAGATTTAGAGGCTGGAAATAACTTAGAGATTAACGGAGAAAGGTTTCCTAAACCTAGGGTACTGTTGTGCCTTGGCGGAGGTTTGGGCTCTCTGAGAGCTTTTTCTCGTTAAGTGTTGTCTCATTATCCTCTTAAAAGTCTCAGATGTGTCACCGACTTTCCTTTTAAAGTGAGTAATGTCTGTCTCATGTAACTTGCCTGCTGGTGGGCGTGGGTTTACCTTCACCTAAGCTTCCACGCTATGCAAAGGAGTGAAAGATTACACATTTCAATGCTGCCCTGTTCATAATCCCCCAGAGCTCCGAGGACATGGAGAAAAGGGGAGAAGGCCGTTGTGCAACTCCGTAGATTGGTGACTTTATTCCTCCTTCAGTTTTTCATGTTTAACACATTTCAGGCACTGATTATGGACTATAGTCTGCAGATGAATGTTTTCAAAATGAGCTTTCAAAGTTTTTTCTCATTCAGGGACAAACTCTCCAGCTATCCTTGTTGATAAGCCAGTAGAACAAGCGTCAGCAGCGAATTGTATGAGATCTTAGACAGGATTTCATAGAAACGTACCTTTAATCCTCCCCTGCGAATCAACCAGGTCTGTTCTGTCAACCATGACAGCATGGGTATATCCCAGAAAAGGTCCCCAATCTCCTGTGTTGTACAAGCAATCTGCCTGATTGAACTCATGAAATGAAAAGTTATGTCTGAAGAACAGTTTTCGTTGGAAAAAAAAGCCCCCTCGTATGAGTAGCTGTGGCCCAAGGCTAGCGGTGTCTGTCATGGCGGAAACTTGAGAACCCGTTGGTGGACTCGTTGGTGGTCTGTAGAATGTTTTGAATATCATCATTATTGTCATCCATTCTCAAATGAACTTTTCTCCATACAATAAAATAGCCGTATAAGGACCTGACTCAACCTTATGAAGCGGAATATTTACCTGTAAAATATAGTTTATAAGAAGAAAATGACACATAATAGATTTATTCAAGCGACATGGTCGCCATGACACTGCAGGACAAGGATCAAAAGTGAGAAGATTAATTTTTCTCACGTACAAATGTATTCAAAATCCATTCACAGGCTTGAAACGAGCAGAACGGTTTGGAAATGACATTTTTTTCCTACGAAAATAAAAGCAATCAAAGAATCTGTAGGGCTGTAGCGTTAGACTTCGTACTCATATGGTCAGCATGGCCCTGTGTGGGAGAAGGGATCCCCTCACACTCACACTCTGTCCTTTTTTTAATTTGGAGGTAATCTCACTGCCTGGTACGCTTCATGCCGGAATCATGCTATTAGTGAGAAAATGTGCTGATTCATCATTTTAGAGGATGAATAGATTATACATGTGCATATTATATCTCCACATTTAATGCCACAAGTAGTCTCCATAACTCGTTAGTTCACACTGTTCAGTATTTGACCTCACCATGACCTTCACATTTTGTTAGAAAAGAAACCCGGCCTGCGCTGTCGTCCTCGACAGCAGTGCTATATCCCTGAAAAGCCCCCAAACTCCTGCATTGTACAGGTAATCCCCTTATTGAACTCCTCACGTCGAATGCAAAGTAATGTCCGAAAACATTTTTCATAAAAAAAACTCTTCCCAGTAAGTTAAATGTTAACTATTAGAGTATAATGTCTTATGTTTAAGACGGATCTCTTTGAGACAATCATAACCAGCAGTTCTGGACTAAATCGACTTTGGGGGGGTAGAAATGCAACCTGTAGTGAGAAAAACATGAACTATTAGAATAAAATATGATGAATGCAAGATGAATCCACCAAATTTGGACTGAATCGGACCAATGGTTGAGAAATTATGGCGAAAAAATTAGTCTAAGTTCCCCCTAGTGTCTGAAATATACAACCAATAACTTCCGAAATCAATCCAGTTCTTCCTCGCAGTGACTCATTTTGAATTATGGCATTAAGATGATGGATCTGCGATGGCGGCGATGATGATTCTAAAATACATCCGACTTTTTCGGTGATAAAATAATCCACTTATGCTGTGCTTGATTCCAGTTGAATAATAAAAAATGATGTGAAGCACAAAATCACCTTCATCCCGCTCTCCTCACAGACGAGGCTGATTGCAGAGAGGCTGTTTTGATTGCGTTCAAGCACTCAGGTCTGCAGGCTGAAAGGGAAACGTCAGGAATTAGATAGAGCCGTTCCAGAAAAGCAGCCCTGAGAACATCAGCTGAGGTCTGAGTGACATTCCAGAGAGGTAGTTATTTACGTGTAAACACTCCATGGGATGGACATAGAGTTCTGTTTCCTTTTTATATTTCTGAGAAGACAGAACCGGCTAAGGCTTCTTCTGTTGAAGGAATTAATGTCATAGATTGTAAGTTGAGTCTCTGGTCCATACTCTGGTGCCGACCGCCATCAAACAAGAAGAAGAAGAAGAAGAAGAGATGCCAGCGAGTAACAACTGAAATCAGACGTTGACTAGAAGGTTTTCTCCCTGGGCGTTTATTATATACCCAAAAAGTTGCGTCTGACCCAGATTGATCGTGCAAACTCACGCGACACCCCTAAAACCATCTCGTGGATCATTTCCAATTTTTTAACCGCATAGACCTCAGTGCGAGGAAGAACTGGATTGAATCTGAGAAAGGTCAATTCTATATTTCCACCACTAGGGGTAGCTTTATTTCCAAATGTTCTCAAATCCTAATTCTTCAACCGTTGGGCCGATTTAATCCAAATTTGGTGCTTATGAATCGACATGAGGAGCTCTACCTTGTTTCTATCTTCTTTTTTTTCTCCAATAGTTCATATTTTGCTCACTAGGTGGAGTTTGTCCATTCCATCTTTTTTTCATCGTTTTTGAGACAGTGATCCGCAGTTTTTAGTAACACCCACCCTCTCTCTGTTTGGGGGTATCCCAGCAAAAACAGCCCTGCTAACCAGGAGACATGCCCAGCAGGGGAAATGTCATCATTTGATGTGAAATAACAAATGACATCCCGGTCAGTTATTCTTAACTGTTAGATGTTTATGATAAAAGACAAGGGCAGACCTTGACAATACTGAAAAGAAGAATAAAGTCAAATATACCTTGACTAGGGGGCATTTTGGACATCAAGAGGGAAAGGGGCAGGAAATAACCCGCCTCAGGATCGGACATCAGCTTTGCCCATCAGCCGGTCACATCTGTCCAACATCACAGTCAAACCTTCATCATTCGTTTAGTTTTGTCGCTTTCTCTTTAAATAACGACTCTCTCCATTCATCTATATCCTTCACCCTGCTGTTACACCCTCATCATCACAGATCCATCAACTTCATCATTCATCGGGCCCAGCAGAGTCATGAGCCACCACCACCAGTATCCAGACTCCATATCTCGGAGTGGATGATAGTCTGAGCGCCAAAGAATTTCAGATTCCGGCCAATTCTGACACAAATGACGTCAAAACATTTATCTTTACATGATACACTCTCTCCTTATTGAAAGATTCAATTCCAACCTGCACTATGCTGCTACAAAAACCATTGAGAATTGTATATTCTGACATAAAACCCTAAATAGCAGAACCTGATTTGGACAGTAAGTATTAGTATAATAGTATAATGATCATACTTGTCTCATACCAGTCTCTGCTGTGCAGTAAGAGAGCACCTTTAGGTGAAACTGAGAATAATTCACACGATTCACAGGTTTTATGGAGTGTCTCTGCTCCGACCGGCTAATTTTGGGGACATTTTTAACAGCCTGAGGTCGAGCCAGGAGAGGACGATTGGTTCCACAGACAGATGGACAATTTTACTGCAAAAACAATTAGAGTAATTTTGTTTGGCCTCTGTTTAAGACCTCGTAAAACCCACATCTGATGTTGCTTCAAGTTGTCCGCCTGTAATGAGAATATGATTGGAGTGAGGCTGTTTATGCAACAATGGAAGCCAAATGGTGCATTATGATAAAATCCCCAGTGAGCGGACACGCTTTCATCGGAAGCATTGTTTTCATATCTCGTAATATTTGTCTTTGTATGATCACATATAATCACACAGAACCCCGGATTTTACCTGCTCCTCGTATTAAAGGTCTTAAAGTGCCCTCCAGAACCAGTACCACCTATAAGAAAAATAGAAAACTGTGAAGTCCGGTGGTGGATCTCTGATGCTGTCGGGCTGTTATTTTTCTAAAGGTCCTGGACATCTTGTTAAAAGACATGGTTCCATGGACTCCATCAAACACCAGCAGATACTGGATGAAGACCTAAAAGCCTGTCAGGAACCTTAAAGTGGGCCGTGGTTGGACCTTCCAGCAGGACAATGATCTGAAGGTCACCTCAACATCAACCCAAGAATGGTTCAGAGATCACAAGATAAAGGTTCTGCCATTAACATCCCAGTCACCTGACCTGAACATCACAGAACATCTGGTGGATGTGCTGCAGAGGAGAGTCCACCAGCGTGGACCTCAGAACCTGAAGGAGGTGGAGAGTTTCCGTATGGAGGAAAGATCTCAGATCTTCTCCATGTGTTCTCTGACATCATCACAGACTACAGAAGGAGACTCAGGACTGTCAGAGTCGTGTACCTGCGCTGGAGGAGTCATGATTAACACACACACAGCGTTTGTTTGTGAGAGTCATGTCATCAGCATATTTTAACATCCTGATTATGTTTCTTTGTTTCACTTCATTTCTCTGAATAGAAGGCAATCATGACTCCAGCACAGAACACAGAGGGGCAGCTCCACTTGAAATAACCTCATCAGAGAAACACTCTTCATCCGCCTCCCGTCGGCGCCGAATGGCCTGTTGACCCAGACGACTCTCCAGAGGCCCATGTACCTCCGGCGAAACGCCGTCGGAGGAAGATGATTATGCTATTCGGTGTTTTTGTCTGAGAGTTAATTTCACGAGGACTGAAATAAAAATGATTCTCATTGCTGATTCATAGATCTAAAGGTATCTTGTGGTGTTTTGAAACCGTAGTTCTCCAAAGCATGTGTTTGTTTGTTTGCTCTTGTGCAAAATCAACACACACATTCTCTAAACATGGATGTTTACCAGTAAACATTGATGTTTACCAGTAAGCATTGATGTTTACCAGTAAGCATTGATGTTTACATGGGTGTTTACCGGTACACATGGATGTTAACGGGTGAAAATGGATGTTTACCAGTAAAAAAATATGTTAATTAGTTTGAGTTTTGAGTTTTGACGCCAACATATTATCTAATACATCTTATTAGATTTGTATTTGAAATGGTTTCATCATTAATGGGTTCAATAACTGTATAAAATTTGATGGACTTGAAATGCCAAATAGTTCGTAGTTGCTTTATTTGAATAAAAAAATCATTCTTTCTCTTTAGCATTAGAGGAGCTGCAGTTCTCCCTTCTGCCACAAGGGAGCAGCAGAGCTCTTACCCTGAAATAAATTCCTGGTATGCATTTGTGATTTATGGGGGACAGTTAAAAATACCAGACTTATTAGAAGCATTCTGTGAGCTATGATTAATACAGAACCTCGCATTCACTCTAGAGATTTGTTTTATGACTTAAATCAGGCCACTTAAAACAACAGAATCTCTTTCCATTGCATCAGGGAGGAGCTGGCCTGTGCCAGAGAGTTACAGGAAAAAAGCAAATGACAAATAATCATACTTCATCATCTCCGGCGAGGAGGCAAGTGCTTATTCCTCTTCATTTCCTTGTGTGGACTGAGGGAATGTCGGGGCGAGATGATAACTGTTCCCACATTTTCCAGTAACGCCATCCAGCTTAGTTCACATCTGAAATGTTGTGTGCCGCTTTATTAAGCTGCCCTGAAAAAGCCTCAAAGATCCCAAACATCCTCCGAAATATCAGCCATCGTTCACTTACGTAATTCCTTCTTTGTGAAACAGGTCATAAAAAAAATATGTTGTGACAGTCTGGTGGTGTGAGACATCCAGCCAAGAGGACATTCATGAAGCCCGTTTGTTTAAAGGCTCATGTGGTTGGCAAACACGGAGGATCTGAGATCAGCAAGGCTCACCAAGTTTACACTTGTGGCTGAGGGCAATGATGACATCAGAGAATACCTGATAACACCTCCTGGCATTTAGTTTTCACCGCTTCACACCTACTTGTATGCATCCGGACCAGAACTTTCACTTATGCCTCTTTATGGGAGAGTTTTAAATATTGGATAATAGCCAGTACTGAGATTCTGGTGAAGAGGCTGATGGTAAATCTAGCGGCAAGTTAGCTTAGCATCGCACAAAGACTAGAGAAAGAGGGGAACTTCAAATCTGGTTCTACCTGATTTAAAACAAGTTTATATTTTCACAGTAACATTTTATATTTTCCTCATACTATGACCTTAAATAATAAAGTTATATACGGATTTTTTGTTTAGGATAATTCAACGTAACGACATCAATGATACATATTGCATTTTTAAGGTCTTTAACTTTTTTACCATTTGACAAAACAAGACAGATTTCCAATTGAAACTGGGTTTTCCACAAAAATCTCCCCCTAGTGAGTAAAATATGAACTACGATGGTGAAATAATAAATATGCAGGATTACATCTCCTTGTGTTGATTCATATGAGCCAATCGGATATAATGACTTATGGTTGGGAGGTAACGATCAAAATGATGCGTTTTTTTTATTAGTTTGCATAAAACTCCCCCTAGTGGATGAAATATGAACAAATACCTGTAAAATATGTATATATACCATAATGATCTCCTTGTGTCGATTCATAAGAGCCAATTTGGACATAATGACTTATAGTTGGGAAGTAAAAGTCAAAAAGCTACATTTTCTTTTTGATTGTTTGCATAAAACTCCCCCTAGTGAGTGAAACATGAACAATTAGAGTAAAATATGACAAACGCTAGTTAGATCTCCTTGGGGCGGTTCGCGTCAGGTGAACATCGACTAAATCGGACCAACGGTTAGGACGCTACTTTTGTAAAACAGTGTTAAAAAAAAAGAAACTCCCCCTAGTGAATAAAATATGAACTATTGGAGTAAAACATGAAGTGGACTACATCTGTGGACTACATCGGATCGACGGTTGAGGAATTGCGGCCTGAATCTCTGACTTCTCAGTCATTTAATAACTGAATAAATAAATAAATAAAATGACACAAATCTCTCCTGTGTTGCCGACGGGTCGAGTCCCGCCGATGAACCGCCGCAGACGCCCGGCCTCTGACATCCGTTCTGGCGTCTTCTGAGCGTCGGAGACGAGATACCCCGTTGATACCTAATCTGACTCCCGGCGCTCACGCGCACACGCCGACGAAGACATGCAGGCAGGTATGCTCACGAACATGCAAACAACGCTTACGCAAGCCTCGGCCCGCCACGCCTGGGGTAGTCACAACACACAGATGGCGGAGAAATGCCAAAGTCTTATAGGTCAAACGATGAATCATAAGCCAAGAAAATGAAGTCGCAGGAAAAGTATGTCTTTGAGGTTGGGTGGCGGTGGAATGAGCCGATAGTGAGTTCCAGCGGTAAACGTTGAAGAAGGGGGTGAGGGGGGTGAGGTGGGGGGGGGGGGGTCTCTCTGCTCCCGCATCTGCATTCCAGGAAAAAGACACTGACCCACTATTGACATTTGTGTGTTTGAGGAGTTAAATGTTACGTTATGCAAAGGTCAGAGCAGAGTAAACGCTGGGAGACAAAAGGTTGCTTTTTTTTTTTACCCTTTCGAGGATGAAATTGAAAGTGCTGCGGAAAATGGGGAAAACGTATTGTTTTCTCCTCTCACGTGGACGAAGAGCTGCGTGCAGGAAAACCCTCCGAGGCGAGGAGACGAGGCGTGTAATGTGCACGTACGTGCCGGAGAGCAGTAATGAACGAAAACGAAGCCATGTGAGTGTGAAAAAAAACAAAAAACAGGAGTTTTTTTTAAATTTTATTTTATTTTTTTATTCAACATCTCCACACATATTTCAAATATACATATTTACATCTTTTGTACAATGAATATATTTCTTGTGTGTTACCTGTTGGGACTAACAATAGCCTGGAGGTTGTGTCACAAATACATAATTCACAGTGCAGTATGAAGTTTTGTGCACCCGTGTCAGTTTACGTTACATGTCACATGGATTTGTGACTCACTCTAAACGTTAGAACCAGAAGAAAAACCATAAATCTCTTCAATTACTTTTCAGATTGTCACCAGTTTCATCTGCTGCCCCGAGCAGATGAGAGAAAAATAATTAAAGAACTGTTACAGATGTTATATTAGTCTGTGGTGTGAGTGAAAATTTTAATGCACAGTGCTCCTCAGGTGTGTACGGAAGAGGATTAGGGCCAGATATTCCAGAATGTACTCATAATTCTGACTTTAAACTCCGAAGTCGGACTTTATTCTCAGAATTCGGACTTTAACCTCAAAATTCTGACTTTAACCTCAAAATTCTGACTTTAAGATCAAAATTCTGACTTTAAACTCAGACTTCTGACTTCAATAAAGTCAGAATTTTGACTTTAAACTCAGAAATCTGACTTTATTCTCAGAATTCTGACTTTAACCTCAAAATTCTGACTTTAACCTCAAAATTCTGACTTTAAGATCAAAATTCTGACTTTAAACTCAGCATTTTGACTTCACTAAAGTCAGAATTCCCGAAAAACATTCACGTAGTCATATGTGGCCCTAATCCTCTCGCGTAGATACGCAAGGTTTAGTACCGTTGTCAAAACAATTGTGCCAGAATGAGAAAGCTAGCTTCAGACCCACAGCAGCCAGTGTGGCTAAACTTCACTGAAGCGCTGCGTCGGCCGGTCACAGTCCAAAACAAAACCTATTTGAGAATGTGGTACACGACGTCAATTACTGTGATGACTGGTCTCGGAGTATTCACAGCTTTCAACAGCAGGAAAATGAAAAGGACGGGGAGAAGAGTACCATTAAAGAGGTGAAACAGTCAGAACCGATTCTTCCAGCCAAGGTCAGAACCATTCTCCGCAGACACACTGAAGTGTTGAGTCATCATCGGACTACCAACATCAAATACCGCCTGACTCCCACTGATTCAGAGCCATTCAGTTTATGAAACACAGTGATACGGGCAAAACACGGCGCGGCTCAGCGCCGTTGGATCAACAGAGTTTGACGTAACGCTCCAACAAAAAAATAACAAACCGTGTCCAACTGCTCCACTGAGGAAGCCTCATTTTCCCCTGAGGTGTGCTATTTGATGCAAACACTGGACTGATGGTTCATTTCTCTCACGTTGGTCTGAAGTACCATCGTACGGAAGCTGAGGGCCGCCATAATTGCAGATCTTTTTTTTTTTTATAATACTTAAGTCTCTCATGAGGTCGTTAACTCGTCATCATGTGAAGACAAGCGGCGGTTTTGTCGCCATTACGAGTTAAATATTTATTTATCACGAGAATACGAATGTCTATATTGCTGTTGCGGCGGCGTCAGCGCAAGCGTCGCCCGGAAGTTAATCCTAGCGCAAAAAATACGCGAGGAAAAGTGGATGAAGGCAACGAAAGAACCTTAGTATGATATTAGCATACACAGTACCCAGAGCCGCTAACAAGGTTTCTTATACTTGCTTCCAGTAACAAAATTTTGATCCACCGATTGAAAATCGCACATATTGACTTCCGTTGTTGCCACGGTAACGTGCATACACCAGCTACAAAAATCATTTATGCCTGCGACGAACCTGGATTCAATCGGAATCTGGTGCGTTTATCAATAATGGAAACTCCTCAGTCATATTTAAGTAGCATTTGTCGCATGACCAGGAAGTTATAAGAAGAGCCCAAAATATGAGGAACGGCGGATAATTTTCAGTTATGAAACTCCTGATCGCTGACGAACATTCAGAAATAACAGGAAACAACCTGTTATTTATTTATTTATTTTTCCGATTTCTGTCACTATGGCAGTTCTCAGCTTCCATACGATTAGAGTAGATCGTATTTAACCTTCTCCGTTGCTGTCATTCCACCTGCTCTAAAGATTACCTCTGAGATTCCTCTGCTTCCACAAGCGTCTTTAAAAACCATCAAAGCGGCAGCGCTGGTACCAGCTGTGTCTGATCGCACACACCGGATTTCAGAGGAGCAGAACCGATTGATTTCAGCGAGGTCGGACCCTGATCACCGACACTCAAACGTTTTTTTGTGAATCAGTTCGGAGCCCGTTCTTTTTTTTCCTCGAAAAAGTCAAATGCATTAACTGTGTTTTAAAAAAAAAAAAAAAAAAAAAAAAAAATCTTTTTAATGAAAACCACTGAAATGCAGCTTCCTCTGCAAGATCCAGCCCAAAACCTCCGGCGCGGCGGTCTGCTCGCTTCTTGCATCAGAACTTCTGTTAACCCTTCTGTGCTTTGTGTGAGATTTGTAAATGCTCTCCATTTGCTGAGACGCTCCTTGGTAGCTTCCCCGCTGAGGATGACGCATCGCTCTCCTGCTAACCGTCGCTCTCGCCGGAGGACGCCGCCTGCTGCGAGACGTCAAGCTCGTACGAAGCCGTCTTCGAGCCGGTGAGTCAGTCGACAAAGCCTCCGGCCCGGTCCGAGTGAGAGGAGCAACATTCCTCTCTCCCTCCTCGCCTCCCGTTCAGGAATCTTCTAATGCCTTTTTGAAAGCTGCGAGCCGGCGCCGGAACCTTCTGTCTGTCGTGGCTGAATGCTCATCCGTGTGTTTGTCAGAACCGACCGGCCCCTGTTATGTTTTTTTTGTTTTTAGCACCAAATAATTCCAATAGCGCACGTATAGACAAACAATGAACGGCCATTGTGAACAATGGCCTCCGCGAGTAACACGTACACGAGAAAAAAAAATACAGTACAGTACGTTTTTCTTTTTTTTGTAGAAAGCTTGAGGGTGAATTTACACAGATTGGTTTCTAAAAAGTGCCAATGTAGAAAAAAAAGTCTCCTCGTAGCATTTTTCGTTTTGTTTTGGTCCCTCGGCTAGACTCAGCTTAATCGAGTCTGTCAGCAGAACAGATCATCGTCATCATCCTCCACGTCAAAGGATGGCACCATCTGTTCGGCAGAGCCCACTTCCTGCTCACCAAGTGCCACTTCCTGTGATGATGGCGGCTGATGGAACCACGGGTGAGCGAACAGCTCGGTGGCGGAGAGTCTCTCCGAGGGTTCTTTCCTCAGCAGGCTTTGCAGCAGACACTTGGCCTTCGGTGACAGACCCTCTGGCAAACAGCACTGGCCTCTGCGGATTTTGGAAAACAGCGTGGCGGGGTCCGGGTCGTGAAAGGGGTAGCGGCCGACCAGCATGGTGTAAAGCATGACCCCCAGGCTCCACATGTCGGCCATCTTGCCGGAGTAAGGCGCAGAGCTGCTGAGGATCTCTGGGCTGACGTAGGCGGGGCAACCGTGGGTGTCTGACATGGAGTCATCGCCGGGGTCTTCCAGGACACGGCAGTCCTCCAGGCTCTCTAGTCTCACATGCGTCCTGCGAAGAAAAAGTCCAAATAAGGTCAGGACCTCAACCAGCATGAGCAACAGTGAGATTCATGTCTGACAGAAATGGGCTGACAGTGACATCATTTGTTATGGTGGAGAGAAATCGGCGTTAGACCTCGAGGTGAAATCTAAGGACCTTCCACTCCTCCGGATTTCACAATAAGAGCATCAGGCCACAGAATGTCATGTTGTTGTTGGAAATGACGTTCTCAAGAGTTCCCATGTACCGCAATATTTAAAGGATAGGGTACGTCATCCAGTGCACCAGTGACTGTGTGCGTGTGTGTTTGTGTGTGTGTGTGTGTGCGTGTGTTAGAGTCTATTAAATGTACACTGATTACATCATGGAAAAACAAGCAACCTCGTTTTAGAATTACAGTAAGCTGCACAGCGGATAGTGGGCCACACACGCACACACACACACACACGCACACACAAACACACGCACACACACACACACACGCACACACAAACACACGCACACACAAACACATTAGACACAAGTGAATTTACTCTGACTTAAGTGCGCAACAGTGAGTTCCGTCGGCGCAGCCTGAACTAAATTTACGATGACTTCCCATCATTGGAAATTCGCACACGGTCACACAAACACAGACATATAAATAAACAACCCCAGCACACACACACACACACACACACACACACACTATATTTAGACACGCTAATGGCAGGACATACATTTTGTCCAGCACCAGAGCAACGCATATTGTGAGAGTATTTATAGAACCAGTCCTACGCTGTCGTACCAAACAGCAGGCGCATCTGCTGAAAAGCCCCCAATCCCCTGCGTTGTACAACCAATCCCCCAAAATTGAACTCCTCAATTAAATGTGGCTCTTTAATAATCTCAAACGGGATTACGAGAAACTGTGTTTGCAACAAAAAGCAAACACGATAAATACGTGGTAAATAGGATAAATAATTAACATGTTGTATCAGATCAGTGTAATCAGGTTTGTATCTTGTGATCCACTATTTTTCTAGTAATGGGAAAAAATATCAATAGTAAGAAAAAGAACATTTGATCTTGCTGCCTTTTTTGCGCCCTGCATGAATCACGAATATATAATAATAATAATAATAAATATGAGATCAAGCTCCCCCTGCTGGTGGAAATATGCAACCGAGGTTTCCCAAAATCAATATACTTCTTCATCCTAATGAGGTCTGTGTGGGTATAAAATATGAAAATTATCCATGAAATAGTTTTTGAGTTATCGCGTTCACACAAAGGATCTGTGGCGATGACGATTCTATTATATCTCTATATATATATTTTATAACATATTCGACACAAGCATTAACTCACAAAGTGTTTCCTGGGACAAATGTTTAAAAATAACAATAACACACGATACAAACATTTTTCCCATTCTATTTTCTCTCGTGTTTGTAAACAGCAGACAAAAAAAAAATAAATCCCATAATAATTCTGAGAACGATTCATTTCCTGCAGCAGCAGATACGCAGTGTTTTTAATTAAAAGCCAATAAAAGCCTGGTGGGTTTCGCTCTGAAGGGGGATTTATCAAGTCAAACATGCGGTCCTAGCTCGCATGCAGAGACGACTGTGCGTCACTTCAGCTGTCAGACGGAGTGGCAGCACAGACAAACAGAGAGTCGCAGAGAGGATGAAAGAAGGACGCACATAGAGAGCAACAGATAGTCAAACAGCGCGATTGGTGGAGGAGATAAGGTCGGGAGAGATGGAGACAGAAGCAGAGAGGTGGAGGGGTGGAGAGAGTGACTCATCCTTCTGTTGAGAGTGCATATCTTCTCTCCTCCTCCTCCTCCCCTCTCTCTCTGCCTCTCTCTCCCTCGCTTTAGCAAAGGCTATCTGCACCTGGGTCCCACACTTACGGCGCCAGCCATCCCATAATTTCCCTCAAATGGATGTTGCCACATCGGTGACGCACGGAAAGGCTGGCCCCGCAGTAGAGCTCTACATGCTTCATAGTGCTAGTCACCTTCCCTAAACTGGCTCTGTGTGCGTGTGTGTGCGTGCATGTGTGTGCATGTGCATGTGTGTGCGTGAATGGAGACTGCATTTGTCAAATTGTTGTGACTTTCTCGGTCTCTGGCTCCACTGCAGCATTGTTGGACAGAGCATTGCATCATGGCGTGATTGTTTGGGTAGGAAAGACGCCTGATTGTGAAGTCAGAGGAATGTTGGACAGAACTAATGAGGTCATGCACAATCACAACAATTGGAGGAGACTTGTGTCAAACTGTTTGCGCGACTGAACAAAAGCCAGAGGGTATCTGACATCCCGTTCTCTCCAAATAAAAGCTCCCTGACATCACACACCATGGCCAACTTTTGTTTTCGCCGCCACATCATCCGCGGTGGGTTTGGAGCGGCGAGAGTGAAAAGCACATGTCATCCCACAAACTCTGGAGTCAAGTGGGTCAAGCTGCCCGGATTAATGCTGCAAAGTTATCACCCGGTTTACCAAGTACAGGAATAACAACAATAGGTATTAGGGCTGGCAGAGGGGGGGGGCTTTAGGGGCCTGAAGGTGTAGTTTGCACGTATACAAACGCGCATGCATGCATGCAAGGACACACATAGGGGAAGAAAGTGAGCGATGCACTCCCCCCCCCCAACCCACTGCTGCACATATAAACTGTGACTCATCCCTCTGCAGCCGTGTAGCTTTCAGAGGGACACCAGCAACTTCTTCTTCTCTCGCTGGCTGTCTGCTCTCATTCATCCAGCGCGACCCTGCGAGCCCCGGGGTCACGGCTGGGGAATGTTGCTGTTGAAACGTCTCCGTGAAAAAGAGGCTTTTGGTGGAGAGACGGAGGGGTGGGGGGGTGGGTGGCATCAGTGGGTGCTTACAGGAAAGAGAGTGACGCAAGGGCCAAGAGGCGATAAAATAGTTTTGTAAGCAGGGCTTTTGTGTATCTTCCTGAACAGAATGCGGCAGATTCAGATATTAAAGCGTGTTTCTGTTTGTGTGTGTGTGAGTGTGTGTGTCTGTGTGTGTATCTGTGTGTGTGGGAACAAGTTCAGAGCTCCTTCCCCAGAGGACAGCGCTCGTGTGAATGGATCCTTGTTGGAAGACTCACTTTGTTCTGCAGCAAAGTCATGATGTAATTTATTAATAAATAATGAGCGATAAATAAGACGTAGACCGTAGAACGGGGCTGATTGTCTCATTCACCGGCCTCGTCTCCCAGCTCTGCCAAACCACCTCCCACGACATTCACACACGCACGCACACACACACACACACACACACACACACACACAAACACACAACATGCATACAAAGAGACACTTTAAGAGAGTGAGAAAGGGAGACAGACAGAGAAGGTGGGAATCTGGGACGCGGTGCTGTCTGCCTCCACAAGTCCAGAACCTCCTCCTCCATCTCAGCCCACATCCATATCTGCACACATGGCCTGTGAGGATCAGCTGTTGCCATGTTTTCTCTGCGCCGTAACGCCACGCTGCATGCCTTCAAGCGTGAGAGCATCCGGATAAAGTTAACTCCGAGAGCCGGAGGAGGATTGTCTCACGGATCTGAGGTACGTCTCACCTTTTCTCGTCGGCGAAGACAAACTTGCGCAGTTTGAGGTCGCCCAGCACGATGCCGGCGCGGTGGCAGTGGGCCACGGCGCGAGCCACCTGACGGAAGAGCTTGCAGGCGTTCTCCTCGTCCAGCCTGCGACAGCTCTTCACGAAGGTGTGCATGTCCCCAAAGTCTTTGTCCAGGAAGACGTAGGTCTTGCGTTCCCCGATGATGATGTCCCTGATGCCGGCCACGTTCCTGTGGGCTGGCAGGATCCCGTAGGGCCGGATCTTCTCCTGGTACACAGCGATATCAAAGACCTGAGAGGAAGGAAAGCAGGAGAAGAGGGACAAGGATGCAGGATGGGAGTTAGGGAAGGAAGAGGGAGAGAGAGGAAGGAGGTAAGGGGTCAGTGTGTTTTCAATCCTTTTATGTCCTCACAAAGAAACAAAAATAAATACGGAAAAGTTTTTGGGTTTCTTTTTTTGAATAGTTGACTTTGTTACTGCGTTTATTGATTTCATATCTTAGACATTTCTAAATTTATCCCACAATGACAAAATGTTTGGCTAGAACATGAATCTCTTAAAAAAAATAAATCAGATTTTCATAATAAAATGTTTGGGGGGTTTTTTTTCTTGGAAAATTTGAGCCTTATTAGATTTTTTGGTCGTATCAAACTACATAATACTTTGTTTTAATACGTCCAAAAAATAAATCCTACTTATTGAATCAGACTTTCTCAAAAGCCATGGTTACGCCTGCTTCTCCTCAGTGGCCCCTTTTGACCTGTGGGCCCGCTCAGGGCTACATCCTAGGCCCCCTTACTCTTTAGCAAATGCATGCTGCCCCTGGGTCTCAAAGTGAGGAATGGAACAGCTGATCCGGACATTAAAGGGTTAATGATCATCTGGGGGAACGACCATGCAAATTTGGCTTTGAGTAAGAAGGATGTGTTTGGAAGCTGGCTGAATGCTCTGCTGGAGTGTGACAAATGAATCATGGAGGCATGAAGCGATTAACTTTATTAATCAACAAAGCCAAAACGCCTGCAGATCTATCAGGGAAAACAAAAGATGAGGAAGCCTGCGGTTATCAGAGCAGATCCTCATCACCATACTTTTCTTTGTCTCGCCTGCTTCCAAATGCGTAAGTCACGGCGATGACGTGTATGCAAATCAGCCCCGTTGACAGACGTCGTGCATTCGGAGGGATGTCAAAATACAGACGGTTTGGTTTTGGTCCGTTTGCCATCGGATTTTGAAGAATATTTATAGATTCCGTCTACAGATCGGGATTTTGCAATCATTAAGCAACGCTGTTGTTGTTGCGCAAATTGCGCCACATTTCGAGAAGAACGACAACGAGGTGAAAAGTCGGCTGAATACTGATGACATGTCAGACGGGCTGTTGAGCAACGCGATGCCTTGAAACAGCATTCATTCAGAAGAAATTGCACAATGAGGAGATTGCGCATACCTTGCACAGTAGCTCATCGCCGGTGTCGGTGTTCATGGCGCTGTGCACGCTCTCCCTCTCCGCCAGAGGTAGAAGCAGAAACGGTCCTATCCTGGACGGCCCCACGTGAGAAGCCGGGTCAGGACTCGATACCGGGCTGACCGGAGACCCCGGAGAGCTGCTGAGGAGTCCCTGCGTGTCCCCGGTCTCGGCGCTCAGCCTGGCGCATTTGGCCGGTGGCTGATCGTCGGAGTCCAGCCGCTTGTGCGCAACTCTCCCGGCACGGATGCAGGTCGCCGGGCTGCTCCACTGCAAGTTCATCCTGACGGATCCTGACGGAGCGATTCACCGCGAATGACCAAAAAAAAAAAAACACGCTTCTTCTCTTACAATGTTGTCCTTTGGTGGTTAAAATAATGGCTCCATAATTTTTTTTTTTACCCCAGCACGCGACACGTTAGAGATATCAAAAAAAAAAAAAAAAGGAAAAGAAAAAACTTCGGCGGATTCGGTTCCGAGTCCCCTCTCTGCTGATAATCCAGATCCAAGCGAAGGCTGGTGTGGCTGTGAGGTCTGTGCACTTTTTAGTGAGGAGATCCAGCTCTCTTAGAATTAAAGACTGGGAGAGAGAGAGGGAGAGAGAGAGAGAGGTAGAGGGAGAGAGAGAGAGGGAGAGAGAGAGAGAGCCCGCCGCTCAGAGAGAGAGGCAGAGAGCGACTGAGCTCCGGTGATGTTGAGATCAGAGCTCAAACACTCACGCCCGACCAGTCCAACCTCCTGGTGACACAAACATTGAGCAATCCCGTAACGGCACCGACTCCAACTCGGCTCTGATGAAACTCCCCGCTGCAGGCCTATTACCTTTCGCAGACTCCACGAGCAGATGGTGCAAACATTAACCTTCTCTGCCACAAGTGTCATGAAATCCTGCTCCGATCTGTTGATGGAAAAATAAAAGAATCCTGCCCACGTGAGTGGAATGGAGAAATCAGGTGCCACGTATCACAGCTGCTTCATCACACTCACATGTTTTAGACAATAATTAACAACCTTTCAAAAGTCTTCTTCCGCCTCACTTGCTTCATGTCCAGCTCTTATTGCCATTTATTACCAGTTGCCACACTGTAAAAACGCGCCTGCGTGATTTACAGTGAAATCCTGGCAGCTATCAGAGTTTCGCTGTAAAAAAATATAAGGTGACCTTGTGGGAGACATAACTGGGAAAACCAGGAAGGTCAAAAAGATCTACTCTACACTTGTATAGGTAAAAAATGAAATAACAGTAAGTCACTATAGGGCGCCGCTTGTAAAAAGTGATGCATGCGGATTTTAACAGCAACATTTTGACACATTTAGCACTAAATGTTTAAAACTGATTCTAGATATGAAATCTAAATGTAAACATGGAATCTATTTTACATTAAAAAAATGGCGCCGGCCGCTAGAAGCAGGTTGTTAAGAGCAACAAAAAGCTTTCTGGTTCCGCTTAATTAAAAAAAAAGTTTAAAAAAAAATTGCGTTAATTAAAATAAAAACTTAAAAAACTTAAATAAAATAAATTAAATAAATTAAAAACAAATAAAAAAAAAAAAGTTAAAAAAAAAATTGCGTTAATTAAAATAAAAACTTAAAAAACTTAAATTAAATAAGTTAAATAAATTAAATAAGTTAATTAAATTAAAAAAATAATTAAAAATATTATTCAATATTTAAATTTTAATATTTCGATATAACAATTAGGTTTAACATTTAGCATTTAGATTTAACGTTTAGATTTATATACAAAATTTAGGTTTACAATTTAGATTTAACATTTGGATTTAGATACAAATTTAGGTTTAACATTTAGATTTAGATACAAATTTAGGTTTAACATTTAGATTTAGATTGATTTAACTTTTAGATTTAGATATAAAATTCAGGTTTAAGATTAAGATTTAACATTTAGAGTAAGATTTAATCTAAATGTTTAAATTTAGATTAAATCTTAATCTAAATTTAATATTTAAAAATGATTCAGATACAAAATTGAGGTTTACCATTTAGATTTAGATTGATTTAACTTGAATACTTAGATATAAAATTTATGTTTAAGATTTAGATTTAACATTTAGAGTTAGATACAAAATGTAGGTATAAGACTTAGATTTAGATCGAGCATTTGGAGCTAAAAGTGGCAAAACGTTGCTGTTAAAAACCAGCATTTGCTACTTTTACATTACATTTTCGACCATGAATAATAAAGTTATTAACGTTTCTTGGATCTACGGTTATTCCCCGTATCTACTTCTGTTTTGAACTTGACGGTCTCTTATTGTTGCCCGCGGCAGTTCTTTTACTGTAACTTTTGAACTGACAGTCTTTACAGTACAATCTCTCCACAGACCTCATGAAGGGCACCCAAGGTGTTTGCTCTCCAAATGTTATGCCTCAAGTGTGAAGCAGACCAGCCAGCACAGAGCTTCACTGTAGGAGCCTTCACTCCGGCTTTAACATCGCCGTGATATGTTCCCATGTGGAGCCTGTTTGGCGTGTGGATATGACTCACCGCCATAAAGCCTCGGGCTAGAAGCATTCACATAAAATGAGCCAAAATCATAGCAGCTGGGCTCCCAGAGACGGACACAATCCCACTTGTGCACCCAATTATCACAAACACGCCAATAGTGAACAAATAGTGTGCAATCGCGAGAAAAATGATGCAATATTCCTGGAAAAAGTATGATCAGTGAACTATGGACTGGCACTTATGAATGTAAGAGCATAAATGGAGGGGTAAAGTACGATATGCCCATATAGTCACTTTCAAAACATTCCCGTGATGATGAGCGGCGAGCGGACTGCGATTATAAATGTGCGTGCTCGCTTGGTGTGCAGCCGGCCGTGTGTGTGACGCAAAGGTTGTGTCCTTTTTCCAATACATTATGTTGAACAAGCATGGTGACTGCAGTTAGTGCTTATTGAGCATTCACTAAAGCATAGAGCACCAGCTGGCCTGTGTGTGTGTGTGTGTGTGTGTGTGTGCATGCAGACTCCCATCCCTCATTGGCTCGAACCCTCCTGCCAAACAGAAGCACGCTGCTCCACAGCCTTTCCCTTGCCTCCTCCACTAGAGGTCGTGAGCCTGAGCCGACGTCAGAAAAGGCCTCACGTATAAAATGTCGGAGATTTATGCTTGAACTTTAGAAGTCTGAAGAAGATTTCAGTCCCGACCGTATAAAACCTTCCTCAGGGAAGGTTCCAGGAGTCTCATTTGTAAAATGTGAACACGCGATCCATGAATCTCCCTCAAACGTTCCCCGGTGCTGAGGCCTTCATCTGGAAAAGTCAGGGATCAGAAGGAGAAAGTCAGAGAGCCGTAGTGGCGGAGGAGGGAGAAGTCAGCCAAGCGTTGTCGTTCAGAGGGACAAACACTGGGAGGACGTTTGGGAGTGTGCTGCCGAGGAACAAGGTTTGGCCCCGAGACAGAACCGGGACTGATCTGATGCTACAGAAAACTGTCACTGCTTAAGAATACAATGCAAAATGATTGCATGACTCAGTGAGTCCTAAAAGAACCGGGCCTTCCCTGTTGTCCCTGACAGCAAAGGTATGGCCCCGAAAAGTCACCGATCCCCTGCATCGTACAAGCAGTTCCCCTGATTGACCACCGTACGTCTCTGACCTTCGACTGACTCGACCCCTCCGGGACACTGAGGTCCGCAACCAAGCTTTTTCTGTTACGGCCCGCAAAACTGTGGAATGTCAGGCCGGCCCCCACAATGCCTGTTTGTACATTTTGTCTTAAAACTTATATTTTGTCTTTTAACTCAGGATGAGATCTGTACATTTGTTTCTGGGGGTCTCATTGCCTTCTTTTTAAAAGTAAACTGACTGTATTGACTTTACATCATTTCGGTCGACTCTTTTGTTCCAATATGTGCTTATAAATAAAGTTCAGTTGATTCGATTGAATGCCTCAAATTCAACGTGACTCATTAACAATCTCAAATAGTTCATATTGACTCAACCTAACTATTTCTTTGAAGTCAGCAACTTGCTCTAAGATAAGATCCCGTGGTGACTCAATGATGAAGATAAACACAGGTAACTAATCAAACACCACAGATTATCTTGTGTCAATTCATAGGAACTAAATTTAGACACAATTGGACTTATGGTTGCAAAGTTACAGACGAAACATTGTGTTTGGCACAAAAAGCTCCCCCTAGTGAGTAAAAATAAGAACTATTATAGTGAAATAATGTATATGCGAGAAAGATCTCCTTCTGTAGATTCATATGAGCCAATTTATTCATAATTGGACATATGGATGGGAAGTAACAGTAAAAACGAAAACCTCCCTTAGTGAGTGAAATATGAGCAATTAAAGAAACGTATGAGAACTACGAGTTACATTTCCTCTGGGCGGTTCATGAGGTCCATCTTGACTATATCTGACCAATGGTTAGGAAGTTTTTTCGAAACACAGTGTTTTACGTAAAAAGAGGTCTCCCTAATTCGTAAAAGAAATGACTAATTAGGTAATATACAAACTAATAGAGTAAAATATGATCTAGACAGGATAGATCTCGTCCACTCATTTCATAAACACCATATTTTGACAAAATTGAGCCAATGGTGGAGAAATTATAGCCCAAAAACTGTGACTTTGGAGGTAAGCTCGACCTAGTGGCCGAAATATGCAACTGACGTTTCCCAAATTGCCATCCAGTTCTTCCTCGCACTAAGGCCTACGGCGGTATAAAGTTTGAAGATGATCCATGATATAGTTTTGGAGTTATGGCGTTAAAACGGTTTGGTAATATCCCTTAGTTTTCGGAGATGTTATCAGTCTACTGCTGTAACTCCTCACTGCTATAACTGACAGTTTGTATCGGGCTCATAAAAGCTTATGATGCATTCGTGTTCCAAAATACAATAACCCTACATCACCATCATGTAATCAAGTTACATCAAGTTCAGACTCTCCTCAGAGATAAGATCAACTCCACATTGTAACATCCCCCCATACAGGATCGAAATGGATCATAAATACGTCCTTGAGACTAAACTGTAAGGTTGTCGTGTGAACCTGTTTCCGCAGGACGTCCGAACGGAGCTGCAGATTCCATCGGAATGAAGGTCTGTTATTTTTTAAAAGCCTTACATTCCTTCTCTGCGCAGTGGTCGTCCCATGAATAAGGTGACTCACCGAGCGACGCGAGCTTATCCCTATGAGCAAGTGCGTTCGTCATGCCGTCAAACAGGCACAGGAACAGGTTTCCTCTCGCTATCTCTTGAAGAAGCTCTAAAAGACAGGATGAACCGTCACTCTGGGAACGGGCGGCAGCGCTACGGCGGGCCGGGAGCTTCATTGTTGTGTGACGGTAGTCCGGAGATGGGCCTGGCAGTGAATCAAAGGGATGATGCATGATTGTCTTTTGTTCATGCGAAACCTGACGACTAAATGTACGCTGGAAAAAGATGATTTATTTGTGCTGGCTATGAGCAACACACATGCATATGTTGAGTATCTGTGTGTGTGTGTGTGTGTGTGTGTGTGTGTGTGTGATACGACAACAATGTGTTGCTCCAGTGTAATGAAGTCCGAATTATTACCCAAGGTCACGCCGTGCCGCCTGCGTGGGCCGTACGTTACCCTTGTGCAAGACTGTTTCTGCTCTAGCTGGTCAATCAGCCTCTACCTCATGCTGCGTGTGCGGTGTGCGTTATGTGAGTGTGTGCACGCTGTGTCCGTGTGAGAGTGTGACTACATCCTCATGCCCGTGAGCCAGAAAAGAAAACAGTATTCAGGGCATGCTCTCCCCTGTTTATAATTAGCTGAGTCACTCACCGCCGGCAGCGGTGGTGACGAGAGGCCGGCGAATCGATCTGCGCTGAGAATAGTTGTATGTGATCTGGCTGACAGCCAGCCATCACTGTTAATTATTCCTCATTTGAGCCGCTCTCCAAGGAGCTGGCGACTTGAGTCTGGAACTCGTACGAGATGTACAGACTTTCCACCTGACTGCTCGGCGTAACGACTTGTACTGAGAGTAGAATCTGGATCACTTCTGTACCAGCAGACATTGTAGGAATAATGTGGAATAACCACCGGGCGAGATTAGGCAGGTATTTGGCTCAAAAATCTGTCTTTCATTAGAAAGATATTGGGTAATAGGTGACAGATGTCTGATGAAGAGTTGTCCAAAGCATCAGAGGAATTGTACATCATATCCTTCAAGAGGATTTCTTGTAGGAATAGATGGTGTCGATAATCAGCTGACTGATTCATAAGCACACAATTGGACTAAAAAGGACCAATGTTTAGAAAATGATGTTTGAAAAGAGTGTTTTAGTAAATGAAGCCCCCCTGTTGTGTTAAATATGACCCATTATAGTACAATATAATGTGTACACGATGGATCGACTGGAGTCCATTCATTTGCAACAAAGTCTGACGGAATAGGAACAATAGTTGAGAAGTTATGGCCTGAAAACTTTCGGAAATAAAGCTCCCCCTAGTGTCGGAAATAAATAAAACCGACTTTTCCCAAATTCAATCCAGTTCTTCCTCGCACTGAGGTCTATGGGGTTGTAAAATTTGAAAATGTTCAATGGTATTGGTTTTGAGTTATCGCCTTAACACGAGGGATCGCAGATACAGCGGCAATGATGATTCCATAATATTCCCCACTTTTCTGTACAAGTCAGGGAATATTGACCCAGGCATAATTAGAATAGTTGTTAACATTATTAAGTTTCACTCATAGGACATTTTCCTACCGGACATTTTGACTTGCTTTGCTGATAACTTGAGTGACGATTTGATTTTGAGTCAAGCAGCCCAGCAATGTTGCATTTATCCAGAAATGTTAGCGGATTGAGAACCACAGAAAAATGGTCCTGCATTTAAGAGCAATCATTTCACACTGTGTTCCAAGACAGTTTCCCCAACTTCTTAACATGCAACCACACTAGATCTATTTCCTAAGACCTAAAATATTTGTCAACAACTCAAAGCAAGTGAGAACTCATGCAGCGTATTTCACTTTTAATCACCTAAATCGTTTGTATTGTAGTAATCCTTGATTTTATTTGGAGGTATGTGATGTATATGACGTTTTGAAATGTTATACTACATAGACCTTAGTGCGAGGAAGAACTGGATCGATTTTGGGAAGGGTTGGTTGTATAATTCCGGCTGGCAATGTATTTGGGAGTATATCTTCCTAACCCTTGGTCCAAATTAGTCCACATCCTGTGCAAATGAATCAACTGGAGGTGATCTATCTGCAATATCTCATATTTTACTCCGGTAGTTCATAATGTACTCATTAGGGGGAGTTTTTTTTAGGAAAAACTATTTGTCGGACTTCAGATGCAATTTGAGGTCTTCAATCAGGGGGGATGCTCGTACAACGCACGGGATCGGGGGGGTTTTAGGGGATTTGCCTTGCTGTTGGGGACGACAGCGTAGACATAGATAGTTCTGAAGTTACAACCCAGTTCTCTTCTGGATCATAGGAAGTTTGGACTACTGACACGTTTCTATCAATGTAGGAGCTGAATGTGGGAGAGAGAGAAGTCGGAATTTAGAATTTATTATCAGGGTATAAATTCAACTCTCAGAACAAAACAAAGGCCTTATCAGAGCGATACTCCCCTGGTCTACTTTATATCTTGACATAAGCTCCTAGACAACGTGAACTCTACGAACTCAAGCGTTGAGGTCTCATCCAGAATTAGTCATCTGTCCACTAGAACCAACCTGCTCTATATTTTAGTCCCCTGGCTGACCTCAAGGACAATCAATCAAACAAGGAGCTGCGATGGAGAATTGCCTCATGTGGATGGATTCCAGACAACAGTCTGGCCAAAACCTGTCTGCCGACTTTTGCTTGTATCTGTCCATCACTATGTCTTTGATCTGTTCAGCTGAATCGGACTGTGTTGGATTAGAGAGAGAGATTGGATTCTTGGAACCTCGAATCATTTAGTCCTATATGAAAACCAAATAGGTTCAGTTTCCTGTATGCTCCGCTCAAAGTTTACGACACGGGATTGCTAATTGCTCTTACGTGGGAACTCGCACCTGTGCATTCCCTGCTGATTAAAAACATTTGCTTCCACAGAGGGGAGTTTTCCTGTTCATGCATACGGTATACATACACAACCCGTGGTTGTCTGAAGAGTTTACAACTTCTTCACAGAACCTGTAGGAACCTTCATCTTACCCCTGGAGAGGGTTGATCAATCTTTTTTCCTATACTAATGCTGTCACACCTAATCTCTTCAGAAATAACGTATTTAAGATCAGGTCGCCTTTTATGTCTGTTTCAATCTTAGAATCTTGGATTCTCCAGTATCAGACGGATCCTGTTGACGGGTATCAGGAGATTTTGGGGGAAAGATACCTGATTGTTGTCTATTAGCTCCTGGAAAGATTTTAAGAGGAAGGAACCAATTTTTAGTCACAAATAAAAATTTCTGGAGGAAAAACAGCTTGACAAGCATCAGACATCTACCACCATATTTCAAAGTGGGTATGAAGTGCTTTTCTCTGTGGCTTTTGTTCTTGCTGCGTCACACCCAACTTTGACGTTTGTTGCAAAAACATCTCTGTTTTGGTCTCATCTGACCTAAAACATTGTTCCAGTGAAAGTCCCAGTGGTGTTTAGTAAACTTTAGGAGCTTTACTTTGTGTGTGGATGACAGCAGAGGTTTTTTTCTTGCTACCCTCCCAAACAGCTGTTGTTGGTGTCGGCGCCATCTGATGGTGGTTAGGGAGACTTTCTGACCCCGAGATTCATCTCAACTCTTCAATTATCTAGCTGTAAACCTTGGAGAGTCTTTTGGCAATGGTGCACCATCCTCCTCGCGGTGCGTGAGGCCAGTTTGCGGACACATCCTTTTCCAGGCTGATTATTAACATCTCCAGTCTCTTTAAACTTCTAGTCATTGATCTGAACTGTTCAAACCGACATTTTTAACAGTTGAGAGATATTCTTGTGTCAACTGCCAGATTTTTGCAGTTCTACAACGTTTCTTCACACATCATTGTTGCGTTCTCTGGTCTTTCCCTTTGTGAAGACCGTCAACGACAATTAGAACTGTGTCACCTCATATTTATACCCCGGAAAAACAGGAAGTCATTGTTCGGAGTTCATGCTCAAACAGGCGAACATAAAATTTTTAAAATAGGACTGTAAAAATGCTTCAGTTACCTTTTAAAAGCAGGATTTCCGGGTGGTGCCAATTATTGTGGCTCCAACATTTGGAGAAAAGTTTTTATTTTGTGAATTATATGAATGAAAGATCATTGGTTTAGTGATTAATCACATTTTTTTTGCCTCACATTTCATTCATTTTTAGAAAAGGGTGCCAATAATTCTCGGTTCAATGTTCTAAGGCCTAGCATGAACTAATCAGGAATGTGAGACCATGTTTTGAAGGTGACTTTTAACTTTCTCCCTGTTAACGGCAGCGGATTAGATTAAGGCTATTTTACATATTAACAGAGCTAAACCTATGTAAGCTATGAGAACATTTCATTCGAAAGGTCAGAACTTCACTGGAATCCTCAGCTGACTTCCTTTCATTTCTTCAGAGAATAATTTCATAACTGGGTCTTTATCTGCATCTCATCGCCACATGATTTCACTGAAAAAGTTTGCCTTTTTCTCCGTGCTACATTTAAGAATGACTCAAGGGGTTTCCTGCTGCTAATGGGAAGTGGATGGTGATTGTGTACACGTGTGTGTGCGTGTATGCGTGTGTGTGCGGTTGTGCAGTGGCCGCAACACACGTCACTCCCATACTGTCACCCTCTCATCACTGAGGTTACACAAGCTGTCTCCGCTCAGTCAGGCCAAACGCATGATGTCACCCTCACTGGCATGAGAAAATACAGACCAGAAAAGGGAAACAAGAAGTGATTGTCATTTACTGCTGAGCTGATGAAAAAAAGGGAGATTTAATTATTTTTGGTTCACCTTTTTTTTGGGGCCGGGAAAGTACGGAGGTGGCGGAGAAAGATTTCGGGTGGAAAATTAGTCCGTCAGCTTAAAATGTTCGACTGTTGATGCTAGAGTTGAGATTTAAGATAAAAGACAAAAGTTCAAGTTTGTTGTGAGAAGAAAACGAAGACCTGCCCGAAATGTAATGGAGGCAGATAGTAGCTGACTTGAAGGAGGTATGAATCAGTCCAGGCCACTCATGGTACCAATGACAAGCCCGGGTATTAAGGGCAAGTTCTGCTGTGGTAAAACCCAAAGGCCCATTAATGCTCATTGTTGTTGGATATTTTATACTGTGACCTACAGAATTGTTGGCATGATTTGAAGAATGAGTAAAATGAGATGCGAAACCTGTTCAACAACCTTCACCTGTTTCAGAAAGAACTCTGAAGTGGTGAACATCGACTTCCTGTTTCACTGGGGTATAAATATGAGGTGACACAGGCCTCGTTCTCTTTGATGTTTTTCACAACGGGAAAGAACAGAGAACATAGCGATAATGTACGAAGAAATTTTACAGAGCAAAATGTCAGTTTCAACAGTTGAGACTGTTGATGTTTAATCAACCTGGAAGAGGACGTGTCTGCAAACAGTCCCCTAAAACTGAAGACGATGGTTAAAGAGGCCAAAGATGGTGCTTCCACCAACACCAGCTGTTTGAGAGGGTAACAAGAAAAAAAAGCCTCTGCTGTCATCCACACACAAAGTAAAGCTCCTACAGTCTGACAAACACCACTGGGACTTTCAATGGACACAAGGTCAAAGGTCAGATGAGACCAAAGTAGAGCTATTTGGCAAGAAATGTCAAGGTTGGGTGTGGAAGCCATCGAAGAAAAGCACCTCATACCCATTGTGAGGTCTGGTGGTGGAGCTTTGATGCTGTGAGGTTGCTTTTCTGCCGTGGAAACATGACGCGGGCCATAGTTGAACCACTAAAGCCATTGTTTGTATTTCATTGTACTCAAATTTGCCTCATTCCGATTCTCATAGATCAACGATGGAGACACATCAGTCTGACGTGAAGCGGCGTGAACCGTCCGACTGACATTTGCGTCCATTATCCCACACGACCAAAAACATT
This sequence comes from Lophius piscatorius, assembly GCA_009660295.1. Taxonomy (NCBI): domain Eukaryota; kingdom Metazoa; phylum Chordata; class Actinopteri; order Lophiiformes; family Lophiidae; genus Lophius; species Lophius piscatorius. Next base: position 163,095 of record VRLP01000743.1, read on the forward strand.
TCTCTTTCTCACTTGTTTTCCTGTTCTCCGTCCTCCTAATGGAGGAGTGTCACCCGCTCTCACATATTTGATGAGCGCTGTTAAGAGCAATCTTCACAAACAGCGCTTCAGAGGAGAGCAGATGAAACTGGCGTCGACATTAATCTCTCATGCGCCGCTTGAGAAAAAAGATTAGGCCCAGCTATTGCTCAAATGATCTGTCCGCTTTTGACGTAGCTACACTATATAAAATTCTGATGCGAGCGAGCGCGGTCCAGTTCAACAAACGAGGACGTTCAGCGCATCCTGCAGCCAAAACACGCGAGGTTAGATCGCCATCAGCGGCGTTTCTAGTGATGCGTGGCAGATCTACGCAGATAAAATATGATATTTGTTACCGAATCGCCGGTACAAGTCTCATAACCCCGAACCTCTTTCCAGCGGGCCGAGCGGTAGGAAATTCATCAAAGTGCTGCGACTCGACAGGGAGAGGAGAGCTTAGCGTTGGGAAAAGTAATTAATTGCAGGATAATGCCCCATGTAACAGGATTTCAATGAGTGTTAGTGGTGCTCTGCTCCAAAAGGAGATTTATTCTCGTAATCTCAAGATGAAAGGGATGACCAATTATTTCCCAAGCACTGGAACGCACCGCCTGAACCGGGGCTAGTCCAGTGGGAAGAAAAAGGAAGCGAGGAGCAGGAGTGAAGAGGCAAAAAAAGAAAGTGTTTGTGTGTACACTTACACGCTTAACTATTCGGCCGGCAACAAAAGCCTGTCACTCATCACAAATTACCTAACGTCGAGTTCCTAATGATATGATTGCGCCACAACTCAGAGGGGAAAGATGAAAGCCGAGCCTCGCTCCATTAACTGCAGACGCCACGCTGCTGAAAATTAGGCCCCTCAATTTCTTGGCGTTTCATCAGTTCTGAAGGATGTTGAAAAATGTGGGTTAACATTCACGGCGTTTGCGTTTGAGTTTCCACAGCGGAGTGTCATCATGAAGGAAATACGCCAAACAGGCTGGAGAGGCTTTCAAAGGAATTCAACGGTAGATGTTTGTTGATGTCGCATTTTCCTGATGAAGAGGTGATCAGAAGGTGGCAAACGCCTCGTGCTGTCAGACAGCTTCAAACCGTGGAGCTTGTTCAAATATTTGAAGACGTTTAAGAAAACGTCTTTTCCTGTGGCCTGTTTGAACAGCGCGTCATTTAATCCACCCACGTCCCCCTTCCGTCTGCAGGAGGTCCACTTAAAAAAGATTTGAACGTTTTGAAAAGACATCCCCACGCACAAGATATGACGTCAGTTTACGAAAAGATCAATGGGTTCTCCACGGCGGAGGTTACTGGCGCTCCTCCGGTACAGTGGGTTCAAGAGGACTTTGTGTCGTCCAAAGCAGTGAAAACGAATGTTTCAAACGCTCCAAATTAGCCACTTCCCACAAAAAATGTCCAAATGACACAAAATAATCTGCAGACTAAGATAAAAAAAAAAAGAGGCTTTCGGTAATTCTTTCCATCTGTGCTGAAGAGTCTGAAACAGAAACCACCGACCGCAAATAGACTTCTATTCACTTCAGTACGTTTTACTGGTGTGAAGAAATGTGCAACAATGGTATGATTAACCGGTTACTAAAAACCCCCGAACACGCACACATTTCTGTTCCTGCTGGGGGAAAACATCATCAAACTGTATAATATCAGAATATTTCTCACGGCATTTTTATGGATACATGGAAACAACATTTGGACATTTTGGCACTAAAACCAAACCTTTACTGTCGTTCCCGACAACAAGGGTATAGATCTGATCTGAGACCGTTCCTCCAAACAGAAACTCTCCACCTCCTTCAGGTTCTGATGTCCACACTTGTGGGCTCTCCTCTGCTGCACATCCCACAGATGTTCTGTGGGGTTTAGGTCATGTGACTGGGATGAACGCGGCTTTCTTTCTTGCTACACCGCATCCATCTGAGATGTTTGTTGCCAAAAAGCTCTATTTTGGTCTCATCTGACCTTTGACCCTGTTCGACTGTCCCAGTGGCGTTTAGTAAACTGTAGGTGCTTTACTTTATGTGTGGATGACAGCAGAGGCTTTATTCTTGCTGCCCTCCCATTGGTGCCCTGTCGTGTTAAATTGAATATTTCGGTTTGTCACAATAACATTCATGTCATTTTTAGGATTTTCCGAAATTGGAAAAATATTGTATCATGACTCAAATATTGAGAACATTTTGTGAAATGGGTCCCCTGGTCAGTTCCATCCAATCTTGATTCTGCTCTGTGAATCCGAGGGGCCACGTCTGCATCTGACCCGACAATCTGATGCAACTGCAAAGGAGGACTTTCAGTTTCCTTTTTGTTCATTCACACAATCCCTTCTGCAAACTTTCTCATATATGCACAATCAACAGCATCAACCCGCGAGATTTACCCCCATCTTAAAGTGGGGGTAAGTCAACCATGGTTAAAGAGAAAGTTCTACTCAATAAGGAGGAATTATTTTGGGCCTTTGGAAGCAAAAGAGCCCAAATGCGTCAGAGATCCACCACCGGACTGCACAGTGGGTATGAGGGGTTTTTTCCATTATGGCTTTCTTTCTTGCTGCATCACACCCATCTTTGATGTTTGATGTTTGTTTGGCAGTATGAACACGCTAAACAGTAAGGGGCCAAGGTAGGTGCCCCTGGAGATGCCACAGCGCAAAGGGACCACCAAGAAGGAGGCGTCGACCATGGCTATTGAGAAAGTCCAACTCAATAAGTGGGTTTTCTTTTGGAATATTAGAGCATGTGAGTACTTACTAAACAGAATTATTTTTATTCTTATTATTCTTATTATTAACAGAATAAGGTTTTAATGTCTAAAATATGTTTTAGCCAACTCATATGTCACTTTATGGTTCTTATGGATACGAACACATGATCAAAAGAAAAAACATAAAACACGCCAAGAAATACTTTTTTCCACATTTTGGACATTAAAGGGTTCAACACTAGATTAGGCGGACGATAAGAAGTGGGGCCACTAGCACAGGAGGTACTGGTTCCAGTACTGGTTCCGGTACTGGTTCCGGTACTGGTTCCGGTACTGGTTCCGGTACTGGTTCCGGCCGGGACAGCCGAGTGAACACCACGTCCTGCAGAGTGTGTTCAGACACCGGCAGCGGCTGTTCCTGCGCGTACTTCTTGCAGGGTTACGGGCGCCGCTGATGTGCTCCCTGCACAGGGAGAGAGAGCGAGTGTTGATGTGATGTGATGTCGGACGGTTCGTGTGTGTGTAGGGTGTGGGCGGAGGTAATTAACGTGCCAGGAAACATGCATTATTAATCATAACACAACATTATAATGGAGAGGCAGCGTGATCTGTCACGCCTGACTGCTTTGGCTACCGCGGGTGTTTGTGTGTGTGTGTGTGTGTGTGTGTGTGTTCATGCAACTCTGACAAGAAAATTACAATACCGAATAGCGATATGTGCAAATGTAAAATATAAAGTAAGAAACAAATAGCGCACCTCCGACCTGTTGTGTCATGGGAGCTTGGACTGTTATTTATAGGGAGGCGGCTTTCGTGAAAGTACGTTACTTTTGTTTAACACAAGGACATCCTGCCAATCAGAGTAAATGGAGCATGTCGCATTGACGGTAGTCGCGACAGAGGAATCACCCAATGAGGACTATTTGTGGCCAAGTGTTCTGAAAAGCAGCCACGCTTTTTTTTGGTACGGTGTTGAAACAGGGCTTAGGTTGTGGGGGAAGTTACCAAAGTGTGACTCAATGTTTAGTTTTGATTTTTTCCCTCAGTGTTTAGTCTTATGTCATTTTTCCCTCCGGGTAAATTCTTTAAGGGGCTGGATCTCGGCTTTTTTTTTTAAAACCAGGTTGAGCTTGACACGAGCATGATTTAGAGAGATAAGGGAAAGTGGTTGTCATATAGATAATCTGAACTAAAGTTAATCAGTCCTCAGGAAAAAAGGTGTAAGAATTGTTTTATGCATTGCCTTGAAATACTAATAAAAAGGATGACCATACCTTTTATGTCAATCACATATCTGCTTAAACTCCTGATAGGTATGTTTTTTTCTCTGCAGATGATAAAAGTTTGTCTCATTACTATACAGTCACATTAGGCAAATATTTCAGGGGCTAGAGCGGTGAAACTGTCAAATCAGCAAAAAACAACCATCTATTTTTTTGTAACCACTTATTACGTGCAAGGCCCGCAAGGGCCGGAGCCTGTGACAGCTGACGTTGTGCAACTTTTATATTTAGCGCTCACAGGTGAAGAATGTAGTCGTTGTGAAAGAGTCATTATGTGGAACACAACGCACGCAGAGAAAAATAAAGGTGGTAGAAGAACGCTCACATACTCCCGTTTGTAAAAGTAGCACATGCTGATTTTAACAGCAACATTTTGCCACATTTATCAAATGAAAATGTAATATCTTAATGTTAAATCTTAATCTAAATGTTGAACTGAATGTCTAGAAAACTTGTAAATTTATGGTGCCGTTAGTGGAAGTACCAAAATAAAAAGCCCGATGAAGAACGCCGCTCCTTTTTGCAGCAAGGTTATTCTTAAAAAAATATTTGACTTTACCGAACAATTCAACAACACAGCAAGGATGGTGAAAATGACATAATATTTGGTTCTTCAAGTAGACGTGATAGGCGCTCAATTAGGCATCTCAAACATGGAGGAGAAAAAACTTGTTTTGCCACGAGAGCCCGCCCCCAGTTTCTGACATCACTGCTCCTACCCCTGCTTTTTACCCCAGTTTGCTTCTGGCTGCCCTTGATCACATGTTTTTAGTGGCCACTGGCCCAGTTCTAGCTCAGAAACCACCTTGGTGCAAAAGGGGCGGAATTAATTAAGACAGAAGTCGTTTTCTTCATCGTGCTTTTATTTTGGAATTTCGCCTGACGTCATTGTAAACTAAATATTTTCCAAACATTTACGTTCAACATTTAGATTTAGATTCAACATTTGGAGCTAAATGTGGCAAAATGTTTGCTGTTAAAACCAGCATGTGCTACTTTAACTAACGGCGCCCCATAACAACAAGCATTTCCTCCTTAAAGATTCTCGCCAATGTGTCTCGTCCGCCTTTTTTTCACGTATGTTGCGCTTTACATGCACCCAGAGATCTTTTTCTGTGTTGTTGTCCATTCGTTGAATTTGAAATGAGTCTTTACGTCTGCAGTAATGCATGATAAAATGAAAGTGTGTTTTGAAAAACTACTTTCAATGGAACAGGGTCATAGGTCCAATGAGACCAAAGTAGAGCTATTAGGCAAGAAGTGTCAGAGGTGGATGTGGCATTGCAAGTGAAGAAGCCATAGAGAAAAGCACCTCATACCCAATGTGAAGTCTGGTGGTGGATCGTTGAGGCTGGTCGGCTGCTTTTCTGCCTGGAAACATGACGCGGGCCAATGATTGGACCACTAAAGCCATTTTTTGACTCTCATTTTGCTCAAATTTTACTCATTCCGGAGGGCGCTCTATCAGTCAGCAGACACCTGAAAACTAACAGTAATGCTAGTGCTGCACCTCTGCAGACAAACATTCAACCAGCTGGACTTCACCTATTCTATACGTTATTGGAGCCGGAGCACCCGGAGGGAACCGACGCAAACAGGATAAGTCCTGACATAAAGAGCTCCAGGTCCTCGGGTGGATCCGAACCGTCATAGTTTGAGGAAACATTGCTAACCATTACGCCACCACACCTGCAGGCAGAATGAGGTTATTTAATGAATTAAATGAAAGAAATTACTAATTGTTTGGTTGTTAATTTGTTTCCCTGGGCCACAAGATGCAGGATCCAATCGCGGAGTTGTACAACGAAACAAGGTGTCCTCTCTGCTGCACGCAGTAAACTTCACAGTCACACATACGCATTTGAGACCACACAAATAAGTCTGGAAAAAAATAACGAGACAACTATTCTGTCACATCCTACAGCAAAGAATATCCCCGAAAAGGCCCCAATCACCTGTGTTGTACAAGCAACAAGCAATGATTGAACTCCCAAAATTAAATGTGAAGCTAAACCCAAAAACTATGTTTTTAAAATTAGCCCCCCCTAGTGAGCCAAATATGAATACAAGATAGATCTCCTCCAGTGGATTCAAAAGCACCAAAGCCGAACTAAATCCGACTGACGGTTGAGAGATGATCGCCTGAAAACTCTTTGCGATAAAACTCCCCCTAGTGGCGGAAATATTTAACTGACTTTTTCACAAAATCAATCCACATCTTCCTCGTCGATGTTGGTATAATATTGGAAAATAATCCATTAAAAAGTTTTTTAAGTTATCGTGTTAACACAAACAATTATCGGTGGCGGATGACGCAGAGGAAGCGGCGGCGGAGGCGGACCCAACGGCGATTATCATTCCATAATATCCCAAACTTTTCTGGGACATTATGGAAAGATGATTTGGATAAGTATACAAACGGGTTTTTAAGAATGGGTACGAAATACTAATATTGCACATCATAGGCTATTATCGCAAATAAACAACTGTTGATTTTTACGATTGAAATCTGCTCAGTAGCCATTACCTGCAGCCACATCATCTCTCATTTTCCTCGCCACAACAACTTACTTGACTTGTCTGCTCACATTTAATCTACAAGTAGAAAAACAGATTCCTTGCGCTGTAAATTTACTTCACATCTCACCATTTCATAATCGGAGACAGAAATGAACTATTCCATACAAAGTCAGTTGAATAGCCATGGCGAACAATCAAAGTCTTTCTGGTGCGATTAGCGAGCGATCAGCTCGGTATTCATTGTCCCCTGATCCTCAGCAATGGGCCGCGGTTTTGGCACTTAATAAATTCAAGACCACTAGAGGAAATCTTGAAGTGCTTTTCAGCCCTAAGGCGTGTTCCATTTTCTGAGCTCTGTGCTGTTGTGAGCTTCTTTGACAAGTTATTTTTCTTTACAGCACCTGGCTGTGCATCTGAGAGAACAGATAAAACCTGCGTGGAGGCTTGCCTGGAACAGATGGGTGAAGTATTCGCAGTGTGGAGAGAAGGAGGAGGTGGGTACGGCCCTCCTCAGGGATTTCTAAGTCTCACCAGTAGCTGCTGAGGTTCTGACGGCCACAAATCAATCCAGAAATTTCTGGGGGTCAAGGTGAGGTTTGTGAAACGTGAAGAGCTCTACCTCCAAAACGTGGTTTATTGCTCTGAGGCCGTAAAAATGTGAAAATACTAACGTTCATGTATTGTACCGTTACCACCGGAACAATGCTGATAGGCAGTTTTATCAAAAGTGAAAATAAAACTGCTAAAAATGGGCATTGACTCATTTCTCAGCAGATATGTTAGTAGTAGTTAAGTAGTTACCAGTAGATACGTTTACTTCCGCTACTTCCTGGTGGATCGTTTGATGCCATAAATGTGTAAGAAATATTGTGATAACTAGAAAAAGCACTCTGGGAGCGAACATATCGTCAAAGACCATAATAACTCAATTTTAAGAAAGATTTATGAAGATTTCTCCATTAATGTTGGAGTTTTTCCCAGCCTCTAAATCTACCGAAAACTCCAACAAACTCTCTGAATTTCTCTAAAACACTCTCTAGCCAGTTATCTACTGCGCCTTCCACTTCAGTGTCTCTATTCAGCCCACTGACCCCCAGTTCCATCCCAAAGGAACAACAAAGGACTAAAAGGAACTCCTGATGCAGAACCCCCAGCTTCCAACCGAAAGAAACATCAAAGGAACTCTTGAAAGTGAGCCCCTAGCTCCACATCCCCCAAAAAACATCAAAGGAATCAAAGGAAAAAGCAGCAATAGCCACACTTTGATGTCTCTACTACAAACAGCTTTTTTATCGTATCCTATTTTATTTGAAATGCTTTGAAACACGTATCGCCACCAGAATGTGATCACCTTTAGAATATACCTAAAATCTACCTTTTTATACAGTTTCACGCAAATCCCTCCTGCGCTTTCTCCGCAATCCTTCTCGAAAACAAACAAACATACAAACAAAAACACAAACGCACAGGAGGGAAAACATCAACTCTTCGGCGGAGGCGACGAGAAGAGCAGATTATTCATCTGTCGATGGAAGTAGCTAACATGTGAGCCGGCTTCCTTCTAATCTCTGTTTCCAGTCACAGATATTCATCGACCAATCAGTCGCTGACATGGAGATGAAGACTGCGTTACTTATTTATGTTGTTTACCAGAGCAACTCCAAACTGAATTTGGAGATGAAAATATTTATGCTCCAATGTCGTCCACATTAATATGCATAGGGCCAAAAAATGAGACCATCCACTAATTCCACGTGTCCATGCCCGCCTGTCGCAGTCGGAGCCAATAAGTATGTTATCGTTGGAAATGAATGGGACACGGATTGTAACAGAAGGGGCGGATCCGAAACTTCATGCTTCCAGGGCAACATTGCCAACCATTACGTCACCACACTGCAGGAAGAATGAGGTTATTTAATGAATTAAATGAAACAAAACCAATTGTTTAGTTATTAATTTCTTCCCCTGGGCCACAGGATTCTTTTTCGCAGTTGTAGAACGAAACAAGGTGTCCCTCTCTGCTGCACGCAGTAAACACAAACTTCACAAACGCATCTGAGACCACATAGATAAGTGTAGATAAAAGATAATGAGACGAGCAGGCCTACGCTGTGGTCCCCTACAGCAAAGGGTACAGTATATCCACGAAAATCCCCACAATCCCCTGTGCTGTACATGCAATCCCCCTGATAGAACTCCTCAAACATGCTAGAAAAACTGTGTTTTTCATTAAAATACCTCCCCCTTGTGACTAATTCATAAGCTATAAAGCAAAATATGATTACAAGCAAGCAAGATCTCCTTGAGCTGGTTCATATGCTCACAATTTGGACTAAATGGGATAAACTGTCAGGTAGTTATATCCAAAACTAGTGGGGTTCCTTTGTAAAAAGCTACGCCTACTGAGTTAAATATGACCTAATGAAATATACGTGATATAAAAAAGATAGATCTCCTATAATAGATACGTAGGCACCGGAGTTGGATAAATCGGATCATTAAGAAGTTATGACAAAAGAAAAGTGTTTTTTCGTAAAAAAAACCCAAAACATAACAAGAAGTTCCCCCCAGTGAGTGAAATATGAACTATTAGATTAAAATAGGATATAAACACCATCTATATGTCCCTTAGTTTGATCAGATGCATCAAATTTGGTCTAAATGAAATCAATGGTTGAGAACTTATGGCCCAAAAACATTTGGAGATAAAGGTCAGAAATGTACAACCAAACTTTCCCAAAAGTCACCCAGTTCTTCCTCGTGCTGAGGTCTGTGGGGATATAACATTTAAAAATGATCCATAGATATCGTTTTAAGTTATCGCGTTAACATGGATATCTGCGGCTGCGGCGGCGAAAACGTTTTTCATGACACCCCCAACTTTTTCAGGATATACTGACACTAAATCAGCTCTTTTACTCTGAACTAAAAGATTCCAGTGGTTCTAGTCCAGTCCCACTCACCAGCAGCACGATCACACGCTTCTGTGAAAACCCGAAACAAATCAGAAAGTAGTTTTCAGAATTCTAGCAAAACAAAAATCGACCTCAACCGAAGAAAAAAACGATCGGGCTTTTACGCGTGAATGATAAATGCATTCCATGTCGTGCCGCCATGAGGATATCATTAATGGTTGCATCGGTGCACCCTGGGAGAACCACACACTGTGGTGAAGACGCGATGATGACATGGATTTGTTCTGATCCGCTTCGAGACAAATGAAGTAATACCACCTGATTCCTTCGCTGTGGGAAAAACAACTCCCCGCATTTTAATCGTAAGAGTTCCTGAGTTACCGCCACAAACTATCTGGATCCAATTGTGCGCGGTGAAGATCACCGTGAGTTGTCCACACCTTTTTATGACGGACTACGAAAATATCCTCATTAAAAAACCCCGGCACACACGATATTTATGACCCTCTGCAGTCTGGTTGGAGCAACACCGTACCTGAGCTCATTGGAACTGTTTTCAATCATGACCATGAAACCTGGGAAGGTTTTTTTTATTCATACAATTAGTCACCAATAAACACGTAGCATTAGTGTCACTAAAAACAACTGGACGGGCGCTCTGAGTGCGGATACATCTGGCAAGGCTGCGTTTTCCTCCACAAACATAAAAACCTGCTAAGACTGCCAGCTTTATTATCTGCATTTATATCTATCTTCATCTTCATCATTTTTCAAAACGATAAGGCAACAGATAACCGAGGGTTGTTATATCACAATGTTTTATTTCTTTTACATCCTTGCTTACTTCATTCATTCATTCATTCTCTGTAACTGCTTTGGGGGTCATGGGGGTTAGAAGCTCTCCCAGGTAACAGTCGGTGGGTTTACATGGAAGACTTTTCTCCTTTCCGAATTAAACCTTTCCGAACTGTAATGTCGGTCGCCTGTTTACGTGACCTGATGTCTTTTCCGACCCGGTGTTTACATGCAACGTGTCCAAAACAGCTTTCTGACACGTGCAAACGATCCACGCTCCAGTTCATAAGGTGGCGTAATGCTACGATGAGGTGGGCGCCGACCGGCAACAAGCGCCCAGAAGAAGAATACGACAAAGTTGCGATAAGTAGATGACTCTCCGATGCAGACCGGTACTGTTTTGAAGTCGCCATATTACTATTGCCGTCCACGTAAACCCACCTATTGAGCATGAGACGGGGTTCATCCTGGAAAATTCGCCAGTTCATCGATGGGTTGGCACGTAGAGACAAACAATCCTTCATGATTTAGAGTCGCCGATTCTCAGACTTTATGTGGTTTTTGGATTGTGGGAGGGAAGCCAGAGTAGTTCGGAGGGAATCCAGGCAAGAGCCTGGGGCGGCCCACCGGAGCAAACACGCTACAACTTAAGAAAACACATGCACATACATAAAAACTAGTTAATAAAACGTCTTCTTCAGTTTTGACAACACATGCGCAGCATTTGAAAAAAAATGTGCTGCAAAAGCCACAACAGAAAGGAAGTGTTTAAAGAGGACGCTCAAAAGTGTTGCGCCGCCGGAGGTGATTTTTTATTATTTTAATTTAAAGAAAAGAGCCGATGTAATAAAGAGGTTTTATTTGTTTTCATCTGCCGTTTCTCTCATATTTTGGGCTCTTTGCCTCACTTGTGGGTTATGCGGTCATGTGACTCAGAATAAAACCTTAATCATCAGTTGGAACTTAGAATAAGGACCCTAACACACACACACACACACACACACACACACACACACGCACACACGGTACCCAAAGCTACAACAATCGAAACAAAAAGGTGGTTTACTGTTATTTTTCTTAACGTTCATCAGAGATCAAGAGTCTCACAGCTGCAGAAACTGATCTAAGGAGTTTCCATCGCCCACAAAGGCGTCAGATTCTTCTTCAGTCAAGGTTTTGGCCCGGGCAGAAAGTGCTTTTTTTTGTAGCAGCGCTCAGTGTGTGTACGTTACCATGACGACACCAAAAGTCAATATGTGCGATGGTGGATACGTTTTCCTCAGCAGGTGTGGCACACCTTGTTTACTGTAGCTTTGGTTACTGTGTGTGTCTTTGAGTCATTATTTAGTTTCATTTGTCGTTCGATCGATGTGGATTAAGGTTTTTCTTCGTCACATGACAGCACCTGTTCCAAATGCTGAGCATGCCTTGTCAGATTGATGAGAGTGTTTTCTGAATGTTTTTTTCTACCTGCTTATGTTTTCTTAAGTGACGACAGAAACCCAACACAGATGGTCGATTTGGACCCAGAACCTTCTTGCCGTGAAGAAACTGCGTTGCTACACACTAGGTACCATGTTGACCCTAAGAAGGAAGAACAGTATCGCGTAATGAGGAATTAAGATGAACGATTGAATTTGAGGACATCGTAGAGGGAAGAAATACACATATAATATGCTACTATTTCAAAGTGTAAAAGTATTTCTAAAAATCGAATGGAGGCGCCTTCCACTTCAGCATCTCTATTCAGCCCACTGAGCCCCCAGCTCCACACCAAAGAAAGATCAAAGAAAACAAAGGACTAAAGGCAGCAAAATCCACTTAATGAGATCACTACCCAAACAGCTAGTTATTTTATTTTATTTCATTTTAATTGCTGCTAAACAAGTAACGTCACCAAAATTAAATCCTTTCTAGAAAAATAACGTGATAATTTCCACGTTATGACACGATAATTTTCACGTTTTCACCTGATAATTTTCACATTGTCATAATGGTTGTCATTTTATATCATGATAGATAATTTTCACATTGTAATGTGAAAACGTGGAATTTTCACGTTACGACGTGAAAATTAGTCTTTAAACTCGTAACGTGAAATTTACCACGTTATAACGTCATACTGATACGTTCTTATTTTCTATCCTCATCATCAGATGAAGATCTGCCTTAAAATCTAAACCCCACTAATTGGAACCGATCCGTCCCAGGTCTCCTCGAGGAAGCTCTTCGCGTACGAGATCCATCTTCCGGACCTTGAACCGGCTCTTAGTCTGAACCACTTGATCGAGTAAGTCGTGGGTTTGACAACTTTAAGATAAAAACCCAGTCCAGTTCTGTTACTGATCGGTTCATCCCCCCAATGACGCCGTCATGACTCTATTCTCCAGTCGTGACTTTAAACCCAGATGTCTGACTTTAATCTCATCATTCTGACGTTAAACTCAGAATTCTGACTTTAATCCCAGAATAGTGACTTTATTCTCAGAATAGCGACTCTAAACCCAGTATTCTGACTTTAATGTAAGAATATTTACTTTATTCTCCAGTCTTGACTTTAAACCCAGAATTCTGACATTAAACTCAGAATTCTGACTTTAAACCCAGAATTCTGACTTTAATGTCAGACTGCTGACTTTATTCTCCAGTCGTGACTTTAAACCCAGAACTCGGACTTTAATCTCATAATCATGACTTTAAACTCAGAATTATGACTTTAATCTCAGAATAGGGCTATATTTTTTTATGGCTTATTTTCTACCCTCATCATCAGATGAAGATCTGCCTTAAAATCTAAACCCCACTTTCCCCATAATGAGGATCGCGGCGTCATTGGAGAGGAAGAACCGATCATTAACAGAACCGGACTGGGTTTTCATTTTAAAGTTGTCAAACCCACGACTTACTCGATGAAGCGGTTTAGACAAAGAACCGGTTCAAGGTCCGGAAGACGGACCTCGTACGCGAAGAGCTTCCTCGAGGAGACGCGGGCGGGATCGGAGCCAATTCCCCAGAGCGAGGAAGAGGAAGACTATACACTCCACGTTTAACCTCTGAGGGTAGCGGCGCATATACGATCACGACCTTCTTCGGGGGGATCCTCCCTGCGTGTGAGCGAGCGTGGACATTCACCAGGAGGAAGTATAAGAGGAACATCCTCCCTACACATACTGTACAGAACACACACACTGAGGGGAGGTCCGGTGTGTGGCGCTGTGTGTTTCTCTGCTGTGTGTTGGGATTCTCTGAGGCGGGTGTGCGTGAGGAACTCGCTGTAGCCGACTTCCCCAGTGGGAGAGTACAGACAGTGAAACAATACACCTCACTCTCACTCTCACCACACACACGCACACACACACACGCACACACACGCACACACACACACACACACACGCTGAAGCTCCTCTAACACAAGCCAGATGTCTCCTGGAATCGTGTCGGAGGTGGAAAGTTATCCTCTTTATTTTCAGGAGTAAATATTTTGCACCAGTTGAAAGGTAACTGGAAACAGCCGGATTGAGAAGGAGAGAAATGAAACATTCCCCCCACGACTTTAAACGCTCCGACTACACCAGAGTACAAGATGAGAAGACGTAACACATAATCACCTGCTGGATACGCGAGGAATGAGAAGCATGAGCGCGATAGGAAATAAGATCGCCACTTTGACTTAACTCAACGATCTTAAAACGAAATTTACGTCATGAGTCCTTCCAACAGTCCTGAACGTACGAGGATCAGGGACACTTATGGGAACGGGAACATTTATTTTGGAATCCTGACTTTGTTATTGTAATTCCGATTTATTCTCAGTCCAAATTCGGACTTTATTCTGATCATTTTTCGACGTTAGTCTCAGAGTTTTGACTTCATACAAGGATCTCTGAATTTATTCCTGGAATTCTGACTTAAAACTCATAATTCCAATTTTAAATTCAGAATTTAGACTTAAATCTCTGAATTCTGACTTTATTCTCAAAATCAGGACTGTAAACTTAGTCTTCTGACTTTAATCTCACAATTCAGACTTAAATCTAAGACTTCTTACTTTCAAGTCAGTATTTGGCTTTAGCTTCATAATTCTGACTTTATTTTCAGAATCTTGAGTTTAATCGCAGAATTCTGACTTTATTCTCAGAATTGGGTCTTTAAACCCAGAATTCTGACTTTAATCTCATAATTATGACATTAAACTCAGAATTCTGACTTTAATCTCAGAATTCAGACTTTAATCTCAGAATTCTGACTTTAATGTTATAATACTGACTCTATTCTCCAGTCGTGACTCTAAACCCAGAACTCTGACTTTAATCTCATAATTAGGACTTTAAAGTCAGAGTTCTGACATTAAAGTCAGAATTCGGACTCTAATCTCAGAATAGGGCTACATTTAGCAAATTCCGAGCTTAAATTCAGAATTCTGAGAATAAAGAATGCGTCATGATAGATGTTTGCATCTCACGGTTTAGAAAAAGGTGTAAATGTTTGATGTACCATCTCTCTCTCTCTCTCTCTCTCTCTCTCTCTCTCTCTCTATATATATATATATATATATACATTATGGATGATGAACATTCCAATCTCATAATGAAGTTCCGAGGTCTGTTTAAAAAACTCCCCGCTGCCCAAACCACCGGAGGAGAGATTTCATGCGCTCTGATGAATTCTGTTCAGATGTTCTTCTTCATCCTGTCCAGCCCAAACAAACTCTCCCTCACGCCGCAGAACCGGATTAGAGATCTCCGCGTACGTCTCATCCAGGATATTGAGCTCTGACTCAGTGTCTCTCTCTTCCTCGCTCCATCTGTCTCCAAGTCTGCTTGTCATCTGTCTTTTCTCTTCCTCCTGCATTCGTCCAGCTCCTTTCCTTCCGCTCTGGACTTCTCTGTAAAAGGCATTTGGCAAAGCGTTATGCTCACGGGATGTTTACAGTATCCGGGCGGGATTGATGGACGTTTAATGAAACAATCCGACCCTCGGAGCAGACGGGGGAAGTTTTGAGGCAGCCATCGATCAAATGGAGGCATCGCCCTTCAGAGGAAGGGACCATGGTAGAGATTTCATCATGAGGAGGCTGGAGAGAGAGAGAGAGAGAGAGAGAGAGAGAGAGAGAGAGAGAGAGAGAGAGAGAGAGTCCTGGCTGAAAGGATGTATGCTGTCTTCACTGACAGCAAGGGTTTATCCATGAAAAGCCCCCAATCCTCTGCGTTTTACAAGGAATCCCCCCTGATGGAACTCCAATGAAATGTGACTCATTAATAATCTCAGACATCCCACATCGTTTCCGCCTAACCGTTTCTATGGAGTCTGAGGTTCTGCTCTTAGATCGGATCCCATAGTGACTCAACGATGGAGATAAATATAGTTAACTAGACTTTCTGAGCTCGGGAAGTTAAATTTGGTTTTCCTTGAGGCGGTTCTCATGAGGTTAATTTGGTCTGAATTGGTTAGGAAGTTGTGTCGGAAAAACAGCATTTTTAAAAAACTATTAGACTAAAACAGGATATTTACAAAGTAGATCCCCTCGAGTCGATTCATACGCACCAAATTTGGACAAAATCGATCCAAAAGTTGAGAAATTATGCTGCAAAAAAAAGAGATAAAGTTCCCACTAGTGGCGAAAACTGAGCTTTCCCGAATTCCAAAAAATAGTGACATTTTTTTTTACACCTAAACGTTTCAGTTTCACTCAAAAAAGATTTATAGGAATGAAAGTTTTGCTTTGAATAAAGATAGAAATTTGTATTCACACAAAATGAAAAGATTAATGTTATGAAGGTAATGCACCATTTTTTTTTTATTACATTTTACAAACAATATTATCGCTTTGGGAAACGCTAATATTTATAATTCTATACAAATATACTTAAATTGAGGAATTCTGTTTTTTCTAAAATAAAACTTTTGGATCCTCTACAAACTATTCTAATTATTTTTATTGTTCTTATCGGGTTTTACAACTTCATTTTTACCACAAATCTAAAAGATAAAGTTCTTCTGATTTGAAGTTGAATCTCATTTAATAAAGTTTTAGAATTTTATTACCTTAAACCATGAAAGTTCATAGAACAAACAAACACACACACACACACACACACACACACACACACACACACACACACACACACACACACACACACACACACACACGCACACTGTAAAACACTCTAAAGACAGAATTATTCATGAATTACAAAAAATGACTTGTAACTATTGAAATAAAGTATTTTCCGGTTAAAATGAATAAGTTGGATTTCAAACATAATAAAATCATGTGATAAAAAGTATAACTTTTTTCCCGGGAGAGCAAAAAAAGAAAAAAACAAGTTTAAACTTAAAACCATGATGTTCCGTTAGAGTGATGTAAAAAAAAAGAAGACTTTAAATTATCGATGTCAATCATGTGGAAAATTGGTTCTCGGGGTTTTTGGTGTTGCTAAGACAACTTTTGACCATCGTATTTGTTTGAACTGTATCTAAAAGCCAGAGGAATAATTCCGGCGCGGCGTAATGAAGCCTCAGGGAAGCCGTTGCTCCTTACAGTCGCATAATGAATATAATTTTCTGATTCTGCTGTCGGGAGGTGAACTGAACTCTCTTTGAAGTCGCTCCGCGTTCACAGTCGCCTCGTGATGAGCTGTGATGATTCAGACGAGCCCGTTTTCTTTTTCACAGACATGAATATGAATGAAAGGAAAACAGTCTGTTTTGACCCGAAACGTGCTTATTAAGTAGAAATATTCCACAAACACACACACACACACAGACCACACACACACACACACACACACACACACACACACACACACACACACACAGTGTGTGGTCTGGGGCATTAATCAAACTCTGTATAGACATTTTTACATTTCGAATTTGCTGCTTTTTGAAAAGCTCAAGCGTCTGTGGGTCCCGCCTTGTTTACGTCTGGCAGACAAAGGATCGCATGGAGAGATGACTCAAGTGACAAACGGGTGGTTAGGAATTTTTCTCAGCTTGGAAACCCACTATTACCAGAATGGAATACGAAAATGTCGGCCAATTAAAATGCGGCGCTGCGTTTCAGTGTAGGAACGGGTTTTTACTCTTTTCTTTGCGTCCGAGGTTGAGTTGTTACGGAGCGGCGTGTGCGGCCGTGACGCACAGCCCGAAAACAAAGAGTTTTAATGAAAAGGTTACGGCGGGAAAAATCCGATAGGCGCAAATACGACGCGCTCATCGCGTTAGCTGCTTTAGGAAATACCTGAAAAGTGTTTGAAAGGCCGAAGATGCATGTAAACGAGGAGGAAGTATATCCCATAATAGTCAGGAGTATTATGGAATAATCATCGCCGGGTCCGCAGAGCTTTTGTGTCACAATGTAAAAAAAACAAGATCATTTCTTCACTGGTAGTACACGATTAATTCAAGTATTATTGAGTCTAAAATTTGAGTTGGAAATACTTTATTTAATTGTGTAACCAGTGGAAATCAAATTTTACAGATTTTTGCACCAATAATAAACAAATATTTATTTATTATTTACTTTATGAAGGTAAGGAGATGTGAAAGATTCAAAAGCAGTATTTTAACTTTTTTTTTTTATCACTTTTTATCATTTTTTCACTGTAAAAAGAAGATTGTGTATCGACCAAAAAAAGTGAATTCAACTAGGTAACTAAATTTCATGAAGTGTTTTAAAGTCTGACTTAATAATTCATGTTATAAATACTTGATTTAATTGAGTTTTACCAGGTGAAATTACTTTTTGAGTTCATCCAACAATTTTCTTTTTACTGTGTAACAGAATTTCATGGATCACTTTCAAATTGTATACTCCCACAAACCTTAGCACGAGAAAGAACTGGATTCATTTTTCCGCGAAGGTTAGTTGCATACGTCCGTCACTTGGTTTCTGTTATTGCTAAAAAACACGTTTTTCCCAAACATACACTTTAAAAAATGTCATTCTGGATGAAGGCGGAAAAAAAAATGACTCAAACTGGTAACACTAAAAAATAAAAAACACTAAAAACAAATACCTCCAACTCAAATTGATGAGTTAGACTCAAAAGTACTGACTTTAAGTTACTAGTTGAAGTCATTTCCTTAAGTTTATCAACATTTTTTTTTTTACAGTGCATGATTAATCCCTAAAACAAAGAATAGATCATTTTTGTTTATTAATATTGCATGATTTTATTCCAGCAGAATTTTAAGAGAATTACTACACGATTTTAGAAACAATAATAAACTTCCCTTAAAGACTCAGTTGAAGTTTTTCCAACTCAAATTTTAGACTTCATAATACTTGATTTAATTATTTGTTATCAGTGATTCAATTTTTTTTTTTTTTTTACAGTGTTTATGACATTATATCCATTTTATATGGATTATATAATTTTACACTCATAAGAATATTCACAACAACATCTATCTTGAATATATATATATATATTATTTCATTTTAATAGTTCTATGTTTTACCCAATAGGGGGAGCTTTTTTATGGAAAACACAATTTTCTGTCCGGAACTTCCCAACCGTGAAACCGCGAGTCAAATTGCGTCTAAATCCATCTTGTTTTGTTCCTGAGCTCAGAAGAAACTCTTAACTCTATTTATCTTCATTATTGAGTCATAGTATGATCTGATCCCAAATCGTATCGCCGACTTCATAGAATCGGGGGAGACTCTCATGCAGAGAGCCGGATTTTTAAGATCCAGACTCAATTGAAACATTTCAAAGGTCTGCACTTTTTCCTCCGGAGGCTGTCCCCGTCTGTCACTGCAGGACATTTATTTCAGACGTGTGACGATCAGCGGCGTGACGCGGCGCAGAGGAGAAGCAGCGAGCCGACTAACATCCTGACTATGCGAGGAGCCGACATCAGTGGGAAGTGAGGTGACTAACAGGATGACATAAGAACGCCGTTTGACGACACTGACTCCTTAGGCCGGGCGCTGCCTGGTGTTTGCGTGGCGAGCAAACACAGGATTCCCATTGGTAGAGGTGGTGACAGCGGCTGTGGCTCGGGGGAAAATGTCACTGCTTGACATCTCTGGCTCTGGTTTTTCGGGTCGGGCCTCGCTAGGTCAAGAAAAAGTCGTGTGAAACGAAAGCCGGTGTTCCCCCAGCTCTCCCACACATCCTCCAGCCTTTCTGCTGAAATCCTTCTGTGGCCCTGTCAGTAAACACAGATTTACCAGGAAGGCTTAGAGGTTATTACACCTTCATGAGTGTGTAAATACACACACACACACACACACACACACACACACACGCGCTCGTACACAGTTCTTTGTTTACTCGCGTATGAACCCGCGTTACCTTGTTTCAGAAACATCTGTTTCATCACTCCGTATGTTTGCCTTTCAGCTCAGGTGTTCCGCTTTCCTGTTTGCTGTGGTTGGGTAAGATTTACTAATCTAATTCCCAGTTGCATCGTGGGGGATCTTTGGTGAGTTGTTTTTTTCTACACACACACAAAGGGCCCCTATCTGCTTGATTAAAACAAACTCATAATAAACTAGCACCAACTTCCACCGATCATGTTGGAGCTACAAGTAATCGTCCCGGAACAGTTTGACCCGGTTCATATGTGCGTTCTCACCTGCGGCTGGAATCTGGAATCACTTTGGTATTATTGATAATCAAGAAAAAGTTCCATTACACAAATCCCAGTTTTCATTTAGGATGTGGTCCAGAATGTTTGGAAACTACCTTAAAAATGTGATTTCTTTGTAACGTTAATATTTTTAAATTTTTAAATAGTGCTGAACTTTCTTTGAGCATTAAGAACCGGGACATAACGATGAAGACCACTGAGGAACAAGACTGAGAGTATGGAACAGATGAACTGTTACTACCAAGAGCAGGTCAAGGGTATATCCTGGAAAAGCCCCCGATCCCATGCGCTTTACAAGCAACATCCCTCAAATTAAAGTGATGTAATCCTCGAAAAACAGGGATTTTCCTGCAGAATCTCCCCCTAGTGAGTAAAACCTGAACTTTCAGAGTAAAATATTATACATCATGTACAAGATAGATCTCTAAAAATATTAATGTTGAAGTTTTTATCGTAGGAAAAGGCTCCCCCTAGTGAGTAAAACTTGAACTTTCAGAGTAAAATATTATACAGCCTGTACAAGATAGATCTCTAAAAATATTAATGTTGTAGTTTTTATCGTAGGAAAAGGCTCCCCCTAGTGAGTAAAACCTGAACTTTCAGAGTAAAATATGATGCATTCAGGATAGATCTCCTCCGGTCGATTCATACGCGCCAAATTCAGGTGAAATCCAACCAACTAATGTGAAATTAGGGCTCGAGAACTTTTGCAGTTAAAGCTCCCCCTGGTGTCGGAAATATGCAACGATGCAACGACCGGATGGAATTAAAATGCACAAACAAGATAGCGTTACATGTGACCTGAACATGTGAGCCATACTTTGTTCATTCCTTATACTACGATTTAAAACACATGAAACGTTTGTTAATTAATACAAAGAAATAATAATGAATTATCTTTTTTCCCATATTATTCTTTCCACCGGTCAGCAGTTTTCTGGTGCTCATTTGCGCTCCTCGCCTTTCTTATCTGTAATGCGTTCTTCTGGCCTCCTGAACGTGCGAGCAGACGGAAGCTGGAGGCTTTCACCTGGAACCTGCGGCATCCTGAGATTATGGTTATGCAGGAATGTAAAAAAAGACTTACAGGCTCTTACAAGCAGAGCCAACACCTATTTAAAAAGCATTCGTACAAAAATGACCTTTTCACATACCCGACAACCTCCTGTCATCAGAGGCTGTGATTAAACACAGGGAAGTTCTGCACAGGACTCACATCCGGGCCACTCAGGTGTTTATGGAAGGAGTGCCAACTGTTTGTGACTTTATCAGATTGTTGCTCAACATCAAACATGGCAGAGAATTGTGCAAGCGCTCAGATGAAACGCAAATGACACCGATGGAAAACATGACAAACGTGCCATAAACTTTAGCGCCCCCCACCCATCCTCTTCATGTCCACTCTCTGTCCTCTTCCTGTCCACTCTCTGTCCTCTTCCTGTCCACTCTCTGTCCTCTTCCTGTCCACTCTATGTCCTCTTCCTGTCCTTTCTCTGTCCTCTTCCTGTCCACTCTATGTCCTCTTCCTGTCCTTTCTCTGTCCTCTTCCTGTCCACTCTCTGTCCTCTTTCTGACCACTCTCTGTCCTCTTTCTGACCACTCTCTGTCCTCTTCATGTCCACTCTCTGTCCTCTTTCTGACCACTCTCTGTCCTCATCATGTCCTTTCTCTGTCCTCTTCATGTCCACTCTCTGTCCTCTTCCTGTCCTTTCTCTGTCCTCTTCATGACCACTCTCTGTCCTCTTCCTGTCCTTTCTCTGTCCTCTTCATGTCCACTCTCTGTCCTCTTCCTGTCCTTTCTCTGTCCTCTTCCTGTCCTTTCTCTGTCCTCTTCATGTCCACTCTCTGTCCTCTTCCTCTCCTTTCTCTGTCCTCTTCCTGTCCTTTCTCTGTCCTCTTCCTGTCCTTTCTCTGTCCTCTTCCTGTCCACTCTCTGTCCTCTTCCTGTCCTTCCTGTCCACTCTCTGTCCTCTTTCTGTCCACTCTCTGTCCTCTTCCTGTCCACTCTCTGTCCTCTTCCTGTCCACTCTATGTCCTTTCTCTGTCCTCTTCCTGTCCACTCTCTGTCTTCTTTCTGTCCTCTCCTCTTCCTGTCCACTCTCTGTCCACTCTCTGTCCTCTTTCTGTCCACTGTCTGTCCTCTTCCTGTCCTTTCTGTCCACTCTCTGTCCTCTTTCTGACCACTCTCTGTCCTCTTTCTGTCCTTTCTCTGTCCTCTTCCTGTCCTTTCTGACCACTCTCTGTCCTCTTTCTGTCCTTTCTCTGTCCTCTTCCTGTCCACTCTCTGTCCTATTCCTGTCCTTTCTGTCCACTCTCTGTCCTCTTCCTGTCCACTCTCTGTCCTCTTTCTGTCCTTTCTCTGTCCTCTTTCTGTCCTTTCTCTATCCTCTTTCTGTCCTTTCTGTCCTTTTTCTGTCCTCTTTCTGTCCTCTTTCTGTTTCCTCTCTGTACTGTTTCTGTCGTCTCTCGTTCTCTTTCAATCCTCTTTATGTCTTCTCTCTGTCCCCTCCCTGTCTCCTTTCTATCCTCTCTATCTTCTTTCTGTCCTCTCTAAGTTCTTTCTGTCCTCTCTAAGTTCTTTCTGTCCTCCCTCTGTGCAATGTCTTTCATCTCTCTGTCCTCTTTCTCTTTCTTAGAATGTTGCTATTTGCTTTGGGCAAATGGGATGTCGTTGCACAACACTGCAACCACCACGTCAAAATTTCACATACATGCATGCACGTACACACACACACACACACACACGCACACACACGCACACACACACACACACACACACACACACACACACACACACACACACACACACACACACACACACACACACACACACACACACACACACACACACACAC